>PPOJ03000050.1:0-71614 GCA_003708845.3 Sungouiozyma intestinalis | reverse complement strand
GACTTTGGAAGAGATCGACCAAATGTGGGAAGAAGGTGTCTTACCATGGAAGTCTGCCGACTGGGTTTCTCCAGAAAAGAGAGATGCCAGTTACGACAAGGATGCTATGGCTCACGACGAACAACCAGCTTACAAGAAGGTTCTTCCATCTTTGCCAAAATTCGGTAGAAAGTAAGTTCCTTCACAGATCGTGGTGTGGAATGGAATGCATTAGCAATCAGCTATTATCGCACAGTATGGCTTCCCTGTGGTAAGCGTAACAAAAGTTGGTAATCTAATAAAGACAGAGTGACCCGTTGCCCTGCTCATTAGCTTTGCAGAAACCATACTTGTGCCCTATTCATTTACGATTTCATTTTATCCAATAGTGCGGAAATATACTAGTGCACTTACTTTGATGACGACAGTAGGTGCATTAGCTATAATATAATTATATTCCCCTTATACATATTCGTTTTTATTTCTCTATTTTTAATCAGTTACGATCTGGTAGTTTTCATTAAAGAGCTTATTCGAAGTGTTTTTTTATGACATTTATTTGCTTTTATTATATATTCTGATATTTATTATGATAGCATTAAATTCATTTCCCAGTCCTTATAAACAGAGTACCAATTGTCTCCATCTTCATCCGACTCTCTTCTGCGCCATACTTCAAACATGACTTGCCTAGCACCCCAGTACGAACCCATCCCGTTATTAGCAAGACTTGCTGTCCATTCCTTGAATTCCAATTGGACATCCGGGGAAGTACAAGAGCAGCCAGCCATGAACGCTTGCCATACTAGAGGCACAATCCTTGTTTTTCCCTCTTTCACCAAAGAATTCATAGACTTGAGATGAGTTAAAACTTTTTGAACGTAGTTTTGTATCATATCGTTGTTTAAAGACCTTGCCATTGTAAAGTAATAAATGATCAAAGAATAATAGAAACTCATGGTGTGGTGATAGATGGCCTCCACATTATCGTTAAAGAATTCCTTCTTTCCCGAATCTTTATGGAAATACCATTCGCATTTCCATTTCAGTAAAGTCTTTTCCAAATTCAAAGAGATTTGGGTCAAACCTCTAGGTGTAGGCAAATATCTAGAATTAAAATATTCCAAATGTCGTACAATTTTGACGCAATCTGCAAACAAAAGAATCAGAGTGTTAGGTAAACTGTACAGTGCATCTGTGCTAATAATGGAGGTTTTATTTGGATAATCAGTTTTAGATTTATAACAATCGTCCACAATTAGAGGTGGGAGCGTGGACGAGAAATTTACCGATGGTTCAACGGTGTCATCCCGGACTACCGAAATAGTAACTTTACCAGTCTCCGCACTTATTGTTTCTTTACACAACATACCATTTTGGAGAAGTTCAGACGCATTTTCTACCAGTACATTGTTGTTATCCTGAAAAATTATCTCTTTATCCCTCACACTGTCCAGAGAGGTACTGTCCTGGATCAATTTTAAAAATGAAAAAATACGATGCAATACTTTGGCCTTCTCTGACAAGCGAGGTCTCAAGGTCATTCTTTTCTCAACAATATCTTCACAAATAGTTAAATATTGATGGCATTCTGCCATTGTCCCCCAAACAACATCTATCGAATTCATCGAGAGTATTGCTGTCAAGACATCTTTATATTTCTCGACGTCGATGGCAGTGGAAAGACATATCTTCAGGAAAGCTGAGGCCTGCGAACGGAATTCAATACCCAAGTTCAAGAAGTAATTGTACTCGTTGGTATTCTTCTCAAATTTGCTCATGAGGTTGAAACATGATACCGCTAGGAGAGCATTGAGTAAAGAGTTTCTAGAGTGAGTGGTAGAGCCCAGGCCTGCCAAGTCACCCAAAGCTTGTAGTGCCCTCTTGAAATATATGGTCTTCCATGGGTTTTTAGCCACTCTTGTCACCGTCATTAAATCAGCGACATTGTTTTGGTAATAGTTAAGTAAGAAACGTCCAATCCCATGAACGAAGAGCCCAGTCTTGGGGATTGGATACTGTGGACTAATTTCCTGGATCTTGGCCATGAATTTGGGGCCGAACTCTTTGGTCGGTGATGCTAATACTTCCATGACAGCCTTTGGCATATGCGATTCTTTATTTGGAGCGTCTAATATGATGCCATCCTTCAGAATAACCTGTGGAGAGCGCCAGTCGTTTGTTGATCTAGCAGCTGTATCGTCTACAGTGGTTGACGCCAATTGCTGAAGGAAATGGGTAGTACTAGACTGTGGAATTAATGCAGGGTCCATATTATTCAAATCATCGATGGATCCGTGTAAAGCGAAAGCGGATAACAAGGCATCATCTTTCAACTCGCTGGCCAGGGAATCGTAGTCTGGGAAGGACAAATGCGTACTACTCCCTCCAGAGACAATACCATTACTATCATTGGTGGTATTTTCTAAAAGATCCCGCGGCAATCGGCGCTTCCGTTTCCTCTGCCAATTCGCATGGAAATCTACTGTGGGCTCAGTGGCTCTAAACACGCCAAACTTCTTGATGATCCACGTCTGGCCGCCAGCGATCCGCTCCGGTGGAGGATCATGCAGTTCTGTTAACTCATCATCCATATCCTCATGGAACACGTACTCATCGGTATACTTCACAAACTCTATATTTCGGCGCTGGTACTCCGCGACATCCGAACCGTTCCCGCTGGCCGCATTGCCATTAGCACCGCCAGCAGCGCTATCTGCCTCTGCACCAGCCGTGCGAGGAAAAATTTGGACACCGTATGGGTCGAAATTGACCATCGGCGACCATCTCAGTTTGATATCATACCCACCACACCGAAGCCCAGACTTTTCACATCGGAGGCATGATGGCCGATGTAAATCACACTTCACTTTTCTCGACCTACAAGTCCAACACCCAGTAAACGTCTTGGCCCGTTTTGCCTTGTGACTAGCCATGGCTACTGACGCTGGGTTACTGCTTTGAGACTGCCAGGGTCCAAGTCGCTTGCTCCTGACGTTAATGGTTTTTTTTCTATTGTCATCCTTTTACCACATGGACGGAAAAAACAGAAACTTGTTTGTACGCTCGCTTGTCGTTGCCGATGATGCTATGTAATCTGAAGAGCCCAGCAAAGAAGTTTATGGCGAGACAGCAGGTGACCGTGGCCACACCTTCCATCTTTCCTCTCCGAGTAAAACTTGTGCGGCAGGCCGGCGGCGTGATCCATTACCCCCACATTAACAAGTGTGGGAACAGGGTTGTGTGGCAAGGCTTCGGGCATTGACAGGATGATTCTTACCGCCAGGACACAAACAACAGATAACTGTTGTTGGATTATGTCTCAAAGAGCTCCGTTTGGGAAATTTAACCACGTAAGGTTGCAAATTATTCTAACCTCATTCCCATCCATACAACCGCTACTACACACATGTACTCTTACCGACAGCATCTACGAAAGTGTCTACCATCTTGGCAACAATTAGACCCTTGGTATGGGAATAAAGAGACGACGCCGAGCGTCTCCTGTCTTTTACCGCCGGCCCACACACCCACACCACACCATGAAAGCTACTATAGTTTCGTCTTGCGTTCATGCCCTAGAAAGAGGGTTCACTGTGTAGGGCTTGGTATCCTGAGGACGTGGGGATCTGTGCATGTAACGTAAAATCCGGATCGCGTTCGTCCGAGAGTGGTCGATACCAGCCGAAACGGAAGTTCTGCCGAGTCTACTTTGCTGTCGGCGGATCTTCCGCTTTTGTTCGCATTTTCTTCTATCAGACCTGTCGAGCGGAAAAACCCGGTCGCGCGGTTAAAGGTAAAAATAAACGGAACAACAGGAGAGGTTCAAAATAGCTTGCCCCTCATTTAGTAAGGATGCCTGCAAGCTGTTCTAAGACAACCTCTAAACCTTCAGGTGAAACTTCCGCAAAAATTTGAAAATTCCTCCCAGATTTAAAGTGCCTCCATTGAAGGATCCGGAAAAAACGTTTCAGCATACGTATTTCCCCTTTTGCTTACCCCAACGTATTTCGCGCAGTTCAGTTACGTAAACGTCGTTAGCTCACGCGACACAAGCATTTTTTTTTTGTGTGTGTAAACACCCCCTTGCCCCTCCTTTCCCCCATCCGATTTATGAACAAAAATCGCTTCTATCTTCTTCGAAGACTTATAGTATTAGGACAATTTCAGTACGTGGGCTTGGAACATTAGCGGTTTAGACATATTTACGTGATAAGTCAATCCGTGGTCTTCCACCCGCAATTTATCCCGCTACATTAGCATGCATATCCACAATTGTTGTGGAGTTGTTCAATATCTTGTATGCATTTCCGTTGAAATGCAACGTTTGGGATGAAAAATTCATGGGAAAATTTCAATATAAAAGACACTCCTTTCTTGCAAAAACAATGTCAACTTATTTACCTTGTCATAAAATCTCTCTCTTTGTAATCTTGCTTAGACCACCAGTTGACAAGAATTCAAACTTCTTCGTAAACTTCAATTCGGTATAACCAAAGCTTCCCACATTAATAACATATCAGTATGGTTCATTTAGGTCCTAAGAAACCACCTATGAGAAAAGGGTCCATGGCCGATGTGCCAAAGGACTTGTTGGCTGCTCTTGAAGAACAAGAAAAGCTTTTCACTGTCACCGGCGACCAATTGAGAAGCATCACCGACCACTTCATCACCGAATTGGACAAAGGTTTGTCGAAGAAAGGGGGTAACATTCCTATGATTCCAGGTTGGGTCATGGAATACCCAACCGGTAAAGAAAAGGGTGACTACTTGGCCATCGATTTGGGTGGTACCAACTTGAGAGTCGTCCTTGTTAAACTTGGTGGTGACCACACTTTCGACACCACTCAATCCAAGTTTAAGTTGCCAACGGCTATGAGAACCACTCAAAACCCAGAAGAATTGTTCGAATTCATTGCTGTGTCTTTGAAATCCTTCTTGGACGAAACTTACGAAGGTAAAATCCCAGGTGTCATCCCATTAGGTTTCACTTTCTCCTTCCCAGCTTCTCAAAACAAGATCAACCAAGGTATCCTACAAAGATGGACTAAAGGTTTCGACATTCCAAACGTCGAAGGCCACGACGTTGTCCCAATGTTGAAGAAGCACATTAAGGCCTTGAACATCCCAATTGATGTTGTTGCTTTGATCAACGACACCACTGGTACTTTAGTGGCCTCTTTGTACAGTGACCCAGAAACCAAGATGGGTGTTATCTTCGGTACTGGTGTTAACGGTGCTTACTACGACGTCTGCAAGGACATTCCAAAGTTGGAAGGTAAGCTACCAGAAGACATTCCAGCATCCTCTTTGATGGCCATCAACTGTGAATACGGTTCTTTTGACAACGAACATGTTGCTTTGCCAAGAAACAAATACGACATCATTGTTGACAAGGAATCTCCAAGACCTGGCCAACAAGCTTTCGAAAAGATGTCTTCCGGTTACTACTTGGGTGAATTGCTTCGTCTAGCTATTGTCGACTTGCACGACAGAGGTTTGATCTTGAAGGACCAAGACATGACCAAACTGAACAAGCCTTACATCATGGACACTTCGTACCCATCTAGAATCGAAGAAGATCCATTTGAAAACTTGGAAAACACCGCTGAACTTCTAGAAAAAGACTTGGGTATCAACACTACTACTCAAGAACGTAAATTGATCAGAAGAATTTCGGAATTGATTGGTACCAGATCTGCCAGAATCTCTGTCTGTGGTATTGCTGCCATCTGTAAGAAGAGAGGTTACGAAACTGGTCACATCGCCGCTGATGGTTCCGTTTACAAACTATACCCAGGTTTCAAGGAAAGAGCTGCTCACGGTTTGAGAGATATTTACGAATGGAAGGAAACTGACCCATCTAAATACCCATTGTTAATCGTAGACTCTGAAGATGGTTCTGGTGCTGGTGCTGCTGTCATTGCAGCTTTGGCTGAAAAGAGATTGGCTGAAGGCAAATCTGTTGGTTTGAAGGACGCTTAAGAAACAGAGTCTTATGTTTTGACATGTTTTAATGACCCCATATGCTTTTATGAATGGCTTCCTCTCACTATATATAACTAACTTTTGATATAGGTTTCATAGATATGAAGAAAGAAAACAAACATTATTAAGTATTTAAAAGTAGGAAAGCTTGTAACAGCGAAAATGTACGAAATAGCATTTCTTTTTTGATTCTATTTAATTAAACGATTGATTCT
Organism: Sungouiozyma intestinalis; assembly: GCA_003708845.3. Lineage (NCBI taxonomy): Eukaryota > Fungi > Ascomycota > Saccharomycetes > Saccharomycetales > Saccharomycetaceae > Sungouiozyma > Sungouiozyma intestinalis. Next base: position 65,432 of record PPOJ03000050.1, on the reverse strand, counting down.
AAGTTTATAGCATATTTCAATGTCTTGTCAATTAACTGGTACTCTAGATCTCTATCTTCCTCATCCTTTTGCAATTCAGTTTGTTTGGAAAAGTACACCGTGGAGTTCTTGATCGTCCAGTTCCTCTCCAGGGCAAAGGAATCAACCTCCTTTTCGTTATTGAAAAAAAGCAATGCCTTTGCGTTACTCAAGGGCAAAGATTCGTAACTCATTTCAGTACTATGAGCAATTTCTTCTCTTATTGCGTTCATTAACGTCTTTGAGAACACATCGAATTCTGGGATAGCTAGCCCAGCTTCCAATAAGTTCCATGCCTTCTGGTACGACCCTTCCATCAACCATCGGTCAACTTTTATTGGGTATGATAGAAACTCGTCGTCTTCCACATTGGGGATATGGTTGTCCAAATACTCTAATTCGGAGTGGAATCTTGTCACGTCGCCTTGTGCTAATAGAATCAACAGGTACAAACTTATAAGTTTCGACTTATGCTCGGATTTGGAGAGTATGCTGTTCCCATTGAAGTAAAAAGGCCGTAACTGGGCGAAATATTGCTGATAAGTTTCAAAATCAAGCAAGAAAATATTGGAAAGGGCACCTATTTCCAAGATTTTCTTACTAGTGTTTAGATCATTAACGTATTGCTCATTTTTATTGCTGAAATCAGGGATTAACAGACGGTTTTGAATCAATCCGATCTTAATTGAGGGTAATAATTTCTGGCATGCCTCGTAATCCTTGCTTTCATAAGCAACGCCCAAACTCTTAATCAAATCTGGCAATGCAACACCCATATTTCAGTACACACAAGTCCTTAAAACGCTACCAAATAGCTTGTCAACAGCCTACTATTGCAATGAGTGGCAAATACATCCTTTAAGTTATGTACACTGATTCTAAAGGATTTCAGAAAATTTATTAGGAAAAAAAAAGCTCCGGGTAACCATGCACACAACCCCGCGACGACCTATAGTCTACGGCGAACACTGGAGGTTCAATCTCTCATGCCCTGGTGAGCGACGTCGCTGTTGTCCTGTTCCTCGTCATCTAGCAATTGCACATGTATGTTGACTTTCTCCACGCCGCCTCTCGAGAGCCGTTTCATCTTTTTCTGTAGTGTGATAATCCTTGAACGCACCGATGCGCTGGTTTTCAAGTCGTCCTTATTAATCTTCACCAGGATATCGTACTCCTGAGCATGGCTGCGTGCTGAGGGGGAGGACTCTAGTGTGGTGTTTGCCAGGGTTTCATCAATGGTCCTGTCATCGTTTCGCGTTGGGTGGCCCACGGGCGAAGCGCGTTTATTCATGACTTCGAAGTTGAAGACGTTCTCTCTAATATTCCCACCAGGGTGGACACCGCAGATCACGTACATCACTGTGCCGATATATTTGGTCCACCATATTATTTGTTTAGCCCTGAGCATGTTACTGTCGTTTTTCACCAAGTTTTCAAATGACACTAAAAACTCCTCCTCCGGTTCTGGGATGTTCCCTCCCCATCTGTTGCACAGAGCAATGCCGATCAGCGCTCTGATCTGATGCGAGAGACCGTGGCACCCTGAGATGATACCTGTGGTTGCGACGTGTAGCGCTGCCGAAGGTTGTAACTCCTTCGGGTACGAGGCGTGAATAAATGCTAAGTGGCACAGTGCAGGCGCTACTCTTTGCCACACAACTCTGGGCACGTCCTCCTTGGGGAGCGAGTTCAAGAGCAATTGGAGATATTTTTCCGTGAGTAAAGGTGCGTAGGGACTTGATGCCACGAGTATGGGATCCTGGAACCGTAGTTGTTTTGGTAAAAGACTGTATAGAGTTCCCTCACGGATCCCACCTTCACTGAAAAACACTCTGTTTATCTTGGGTAAACATTCGAACAACGCAGACATTAGCAACCCAACAGCGGGCAATTGTTGTGACCTCTTTTCGGAAATCTTGAATATCCTCTTGGACTTAGAAGTGGAGCCACTAGGAGGCAACGCTTGTTTCAACAGCAAGTAATCCGACATCTTAGAGATCTCATCAAACGGGACTGTGGTACCATTAATAATAGTCTGAATTGGATAGTCCTTATTTTGATACAGCAAGAGATGCCCCAAACTCCTGATCCCACCGCCTCTTGTGAAAAGGTTTATCCCATTGCGTAGCCTCCGTTCGCTGAAAGCCTGCTTGGGCAATTGGAATTTTTGTAACTCGGCCTGTTTATGGAATTTACTCTTAATCTCTTCAAAAAGTTTGGACTTCTTCTCCGTCAACAACCTCTTCGTTAAAACAGTGGCCCCATAGGGCAAGAGAATCGGGTTTTCACAAAACGTCAACTCCTGCTTCTCCACATCGGCCATCACCCACGAGATCTCCACACTCCCACCACTCAGGTCCAGGATCAACCCGTTCAACTCGTAGAAGGATGAGACCAGCCCGTGCAACGTGCAAAGCGTCTCTTCCCGCTCTGATAAAAGGCTCACTTCCCAACCAGTGTTCTGCTCAATCTCCCGGATAAACTCCTCTTTGTTCAAAGCGATCCGGGTCGCCTCGGTCGCAACCACTTTCACACTCTTGTCTGGCACACCGAAATCCTCACAAATCAACTTAAACCTCTTCATAGCGTTCACTATATCCATAATAATCTCCTTCGGGATCGGGATTTGCTCCGAAACATTCTCAGAAGGGAATTGTATCTCATACAGCGATATACCAAGCCTGTCTTTAAAAACACACGGCATGATCCGCGCATGGTGGCTGGCCGTGGATGAGATGCTGAACCTCACACCGTTAGAACCAATATCCACAATCCCACATAGGTTTTTCGAGATCAACTCCGTCTCACTATACGTCGACATCGCACACCTCACTCGAACCGTTCACTATGCCACAGCACCCAGTGTGACTAATAGCCTGCTTGCACAACATCTTTTCTAATCACACCCCAACACCTCGTCTGCCAATGTCAATAGGGTTCACGTGACTAGTGACAACATTATACCCTAAACCCGGGTGGGTCCGCGGGTCCGCAGGTCCCCTGGGCCACTCTACCCCCCACCAGTGGGCCGCCGAGGTCAATGCCTCAAAGTCTGGGGGTCCTCTGGTAACCGCTGCCACCATAAATCCCATATGATGGACAGCACTTCTCGAGACATGGCTTCATTTCTCTCACAACCGCTGACCTTGAATCAAGCGATCAACACTGGAAAAAGCGGGCAACCCAGCGGGTAAAGCAGCAAAAAGAAGCGCGCAAAGCATCAAACCACACCAAAGGTACATTCTCGCACCACTCTCTGCATCGGCAAAGTGTCCTGAACTTGCCCTTGCGTGGCTGTGGTGGGCATCCTGGGAGGCTTCTTATACCACAGTGTGTTGAAAAAGCGTGAAAATTAAATTGAAAAGTTGAAATTTATATGCGTTTACACCTAATAACTACTTGCGATTGAGTGTGACGGATCGGTGTATATTAGCGGTATTTTGTTGGGATTATCGAGTTTATCGTACTGCACCGCACTGTATAATGGTTGTCCTAGCTGCTTCAATCACCACCAGCGGTGGTAAACCGTTGCTTTCGAGACAATTCAAAGAGTTGTCGAAGGATCGAGTCCTAGAGCTACTGTCGAATTTCCAGAACTTGGTGAAGTCGAGGGCGAACAAGGACCACACTTTTGTCGAGGACGAACATGTGAGGTACGTGTACCGTCCCTTTGACGATTTCTACATCATTCTGATCACGAACCGTCAGTCGAACATTATTCAGGATTTGAACACGTTGAACATGTTCTCACAAACGATCGACTCGTACTTGAGTGGGTTCAGTGAGAACGATATCTTCGACAATGCGTTTGACATCCTGAGCGCGTTTGACGAGATCGTCGTGATGGGCCATAAGGAGCAGCTTTCCATGACGCAATTAAACACGTACTTGTCGATGGAGTCCCACGAGGAGAGGATTCAAGAGATCATCGAACGGAACAAAGAGATCGAGGCCACGGAGGACAGAAAACGTCGTGCCAAGGAGATCGCTAGAAAGGAGCAAGAGAGGAAAACGGGGGCTGTTTACCCTGGTGGATTAAACAGTGACTACCACACGGGGAACAGGTTCGCAGGGAACCAGGACGCAAACATGAACAATGCCTACAACAGTTACTACAGCAATGCCTCTCCGGCGGCACAACAGTCGTTTAACAACTCTCAAAGACAAATGCATGCCAATGTTGATGATTTGAGCGGTGGGAACATGAGATCCCACGACGCAATGGGCCGTTCTGGTATGAAATTGGGGTCCTCGACGAAGATTGCCGGCAGAGAGTCACGTTTCAACACTGCACCACGTAGATCAACGTCTGTGAACGCCGCTAGCGAGGTGAAACACCCTAACCAAGGTATCCTGATCTCCATCAACGAGACTGTGTCCGCTCAATTGACCCGTGAAGGTGATATTCAATCCTCAGAGTTGAAAGGTGTGTTAGAGCTACGTGTGAACAACCCAGAACTAGCCCATGCTCAATTACAATTGTCGTCCAAGATCCCCGTCAACGAGTACCGTAACTACCAGTTCAAGACCCATCCAAATATTGACAAAGTCTTATTTAATAAGAGCGGAACCATCGCACTAAAGGACAAGAAAAAATCGTTTCCCTCCAATGACCAAAGTCTGGGTGTTCTGAGATGGAGACAGATCGGTTCTGCGGACGACAAGAGTTTCATACCTTTAGAGATATCCACTTGGGTCTCTCCCTCCGAGACTGGCGGTTTGTTTGACGTCACAATCGAGTTTGAAATGGTTGACACCTTTGATAGAGATTTGAAGGATCTAACGTTTGTGGTTCCAGTGTTTACAGAAAACGAAATTACCATCAACGAGGACTCTAATGATTGCCAAGCTGAAGTGATTGGTGTCGATGACGAACAAGGTATACTGATCCAGGTCAAGACCCTTGACGCGGGTCAATCAGGTGTTATCAGCTTCTCCGTGGATGCAGAGTCAGAAAACGCTCTTTTCCCCATCTCTGTTTCATTCCATACCGCATCTGACGATGCTTCCACTGAGAAGACCAGCGTTGTCGGGGTACAGATCTCAGAGGTCACTTCTTTAAGCGAAGACGGACAAGGTGAACCATTAGCTCACGACATTATCACCAATTATAAATCCGAAGAGTATTTGGTTGTTTAAGGACTTCCCATTACAGCTGAAATAAAAACTACGAATATAAGAATATATATGTGTACCAATGCCATGTGAACCTACACTATAACATCACTACTCTCTCTCTTGGGTTCTGTGGGACGATACGGAGCTCATGCGACCCCTGCTCCGTTGTTAATAGCCTCGATCTCTGTTTCCTCGATAGGTTTAAAGGAAAATCTAGAAGGAAGGTTCAACACAGAATCCAACTCGTTCTTTTGCAAAGGCCTGTCCTGGAACGCTCCACTAGTCTGGCTCTTAACTGTTGTGATGTTTCGCTTGTAAGACTTCACTGTGAACGGTAGTTGTTTCTTTAAAAACGCATCCACAGGGATACAGTCCTCTGCGCCGGGTATGATGCCGTTCAAAGCACACGGGTGTACACCTGGACTGTGGTGACCAACGATGGGGTGCCTAGTCCCTACAAACTTGATCATAGGCTCAAACAGCTTCCCTAATCTTATCAAGGTGTTTTGCATCTTATCGTGTCTGTGAATGGGTTATCTTAAGGAATTAAACAGCAAAGCTACAACTTTTTTCAAATGCAATTGTACAATCTATCCACCAGTTGCCACGCTCCTATGGGATGAATAGCCTCTCTGTGGTAAGTTACTTGCGTGGAACTCCCTGGTATATTCATGAAAAGGATCCACCTTTAAATGAAAAATTAAATCTAAAATTCTGTATATTCCGCAATGCCATTGTGTGATTCGACCTCCTCGCGAGGCCACTGGACAGTCAAATGGACCAGCTAGGATGCTACCACAATCGCCACCATATTTCTGATGGGAAAGATGAAGATGTTTCGATAATTTCCTGCGAACGGGCTGCTATGAGGCGAGATACGGTGGACTGGACATCGCCACAAAGGCTAGCCGGACTATTTCAATTACTGTTCAATGTGACGGTTACACTGGCATTCATGTTTGCCGTTGCCATGTTTGTAGTGATGGTTAAACAGGAAGTTGATTACAAACTGCAATTAAGGCTGAAGGAGGCGTTCCGAGTCGTGGATAATTGCAAATCGCTTTATGCAATGAACAAATGTGATGTACCTAGAGCACCACCCGCGTTGAAGGAGAAATGTTTAGAGTGGAGATATTGTATCGATTCTAACGCTAACGAGAACTCGATGTCTCATCTCTCGGTGAAGTTATGGGCGGAAACTCTAGCAGAAGTCATCACCACTTTTGTGGAAGCCATTTCCTTAAGAGCTCTATTGACTTTACTATTGAGCGCTACTACAATAATTGGTGTCACGAATTTTGCATTCGGATCTTTCAAACTGTACCATTACCAACAGAATGCGTCGTCGTAAAGATGATTGAATTTGCTCAACAGTTTTCACGTGGCTACCATCGACCGTCTCCACGATCTAAACTCTTCACTTAGAACACCTTCTCCATTGACAATGTAATCGTACTGAGGATCAGTACTGGGGATTTCCTTTAGATGCAACAACTTATCCTTGGAAAACAAGGTGTACCCTTTGGTTTCCTTGGAGTCCCTCGGTATGTTAGTCAATAACCAATTCATCAAATAGTCGTACCATTTTATCGATTCGTTGAATTGAGATCGTAAAACAGGGTCATGGACCATAGTAGGTATCTTCGAGGTCATATATTCTTCCACTGTAAGTAATACGTTTCTATTATCTCTAAATCCATAAATGACTCTGGGAATTCCAACCAAGAAACATTGGATCCAGGTTCTAAACAGTTTTCTTTCAAAGTTACTTGCTTGCCTCTCTGTAGTGACCGTCTTGCTGCATTTTAATTCCATGTAGTGCTGAAGGTTGTCGACTCCATCTTCTTTAAAATCAAATACGCCATCCACTTCAGCGCCCAATACTATCTTACATTTGCCAATACCAGTCCTCACCACAGTAGCATATTCATCCCCGTTAGATACCTGCATCCCACCTATACGATCTTCAAGGTAGTCTCTAGTCACATATGCAATTGGCTTAGGGATTGTAGCCACTGCTTCAAATTTATACCCAGAATAAGTATTCACATCAATGTCCTGGCGTTGGTCTCCATGTTGCTTCATTTCCTTAATGAACAATTGTCCATCGAATACCACCACAGTGAAACATACATTATCCATAAACCTCTGGTCTTCAAATGCCAAAGAGATTAGTTTCCTTATGATACCTCTAAATGTAATCACATCAGCATTTAAGCGATGCCCTCCATGTGATTTTTCAAACTCTTGCACAACCTTAAGCAAACCAGTAAGAGAAGTCGGGTCAGAGAGAGTCAAGTCTCTATTTTCAAAAGTTTTATGACCAATTGACAAGTCAATCCTTTGTTGCTCCAATAAAGAGTCAGGTAAATAGTAGTATTTCAAGTTCTGTTGGTCATTAGTGGTAACATTCCCATATTTGTCTCTTGAGTAATAGCCAAATTCCTTTGGTTGACGCAATGTTGTAACCGAACCCCTTCTATCTAACGTTGTGGCTATGTTCAATGGCATGATACAGTCTCTCTGCACATGCTTTTGGCCCTTGTGTTACTATTGATGATATTAAAGTATTGCACTTGTGGTTATAGTGAATATATAACCATATATATATATATATATATATATATATATATACGCAAGTCTCTAATGCTTATGAATGATGCTATACCTGACGCAAATCTCAGTCAATGAGAACAATGCCCCTACGACAATGACAATAATAAACCACCAAGTGACTCTGGCCATATTTCTCTCCGCTACAGAGTCCACACAAATGTCGAAAAATTCCAAGAACACTTTACAACGGTCGTTGACCACTTGAACTCTCTTATCTATTTCCAGGTACTCTCTCATAGCCACATACAAGGGATGCAAACTGGGCTCCACCGACCAGAAGAAGTCAGGAGTGTCTAGGACACTTGATGACAGGTTGATGTCTACACGTAGTTTAAACAATTTCCCAGATTTCTTGATCAATTGTTCCCTCTTCATCCCTAATGTTCCGTAAAGTGCAAGTCTCTTAGGCAACTTCGTAACCGATGTGAATATTGGGGAGATACGGGATTCAAACCTGGATAATTTGGAGGACTGAGCAATCGCATACGATAGGGTTAATTTTATAATATGGTCGCCAGATCGAAGTGTCACAATATCGTTAAAGATCCTGGGTCGTTCCGTGTCCTTATCGTATTCAAAATGAAACTCCTCGGTTTCAATATCTTGCTCATCTAATGGTTTAAGAAGCAGTGTCTTTTCATCTGCGAATGCGATGTCACCAAGCAGGTTTTTCTCCTGCTCTTCCGTGAAGTTCCAAAATACAATGACACCGTAATGGAAGATGAATAATTCCGCATGTTTATCCTCTTCCTTGGACCATATATTCATATTTTTATCATCGTTTGTGGAGCTAAGATTGCTTAGTTCTTTTCTTTCCCTTCTTAATTGTTCCACGGGGGTTTCCTCAGCAAAGAATTGAGGCTCACTGGGGTCAAACACATCACCGTTCGAATTAGCCACTTGTGGCAGATGATCAGGGATGACGTTCGTGTCACCATTTTCTCCCTGCGGTGACCGGGGGTCTAGTTCATAGTTATTGTTAGCGTCTTCCAAGACCTCTACGCCTGAGTAATACTCGTAGTGGTGGTCTCTTTGTTCGCTAGTGTCAATGATTTTATCGATTAAAGTCTTCCCGCCTACAGTTTTCTTGGAAATATTGGACTTAATTCTAAAACCATCTTTACCTGGTAGTAATGGCAACACGTATGGGACATAAAGACAATCATCGTACAACCTGGGTGAGACGTTGTGAGTGTTCTTCAAAAATCGGGACAAGTTTTTCAGGTTGAACCCCTCTGCTACGTTATACGCAGTAAGTCTTGACATATGTTTCACTCTTGAATTAGTAGACTTAAAATGATCACTAGATGATGGCGAGAGGATAGATTTTTGGTTCCTCCTATAGTGTGAGTCGGGCGCAAATTTTCTACCCAATTCCAGATTGGAACTTGAATCTTCCTCCGGGATCAAGACCAATTTCTGTGAAATCTTAGATTTCCGGGACGGAAGAGGACTGATCCCCTTCCTTAGCTTGTCACCCATCGGAAACCTATCCCAAGAGGATTGAGAACGACGTTCTTCTCGCCTTCCGGACGGGACATCTGAAGAGTCCAAAAGAATGTTATCCAATGTGATGTCGCTAAACCTGCTATTGGACCTCCTCCTGCTTGGTTTTGTATTGTTCCCCGTAGACGCTCCAGAATGGCCAGTCTTCGCGATGACAGCACCGTTCTGCGACCTTTTATTTTGATGGTTGTGATAATTCCGAAGTGTAGAGTTGTTCACCGCCACAGACCGTCCACCACTAGCATGCCCTGCAAATGGGGCACTCGATCTGTATCCTGAAGTACGCGAATCCGTCACCAGAATCGACGGAGACCGTTTAGGCATTGGCCCAGCATTCTGCCCATTTCGCTTACCAGCAGCTAGATAACTCATACCAACGCCAGAGATAACACGCAATGTTTGCCAGTAAGATACACTCCCTGCTCTCAATCACAAGACGCAGCTGTTGAATAGCTAATGCGTTAGTGGCGGTACTTTAGTGGTTGATACGTTAGTGGTTGATATACTTAAATGTGTATATATATATTGAAGCTTTTATCCTGTACAGTAGTAACAGCTTCTAAATGAACAAGAGTGCTTGGGCTCTTACAACTAAATGAGATTGGTTGCTGTGGTTAGAGTTCTCAAGTTGAATGGAGCACACTTGTAAACGTGAATCCTTTATCGTAATGGTCCCGAATCAAGCATCGTCAGGGCCGTCATCTATCGATTCGACGTCTTCCTCGTTTATACCTTCTCCTTGGTGGTCTGCAGCCAGCTCTGCACCTTGCAACAGGTCGATAAGGTCGTCCATATCGTCGCCATGTACCAAATCAATCGGCTTCAGACCGGCCAGGTTCTTAATCCTTGGATCCGCACCTACCTCTACCAGGTTCTTGATAATGAACTTCCCATGCTCGGGTTCATCCACAGTGTATTTTACTGCGCAATGCAATGGCGTGTCACCGTCTGTAGTATTTTGAGGATCGATCTCGACGTTTTCTTGGTCCAGTAGTCGGTCCAGCACTTCCCAGGACCCGTACCGACAACATAGGTGGAAAGCAGTGTTTCCAAGAGGGTCTTTAGCAGTGTTGATCAACTCTGCAAACTTGGCAGAATCGTTTCCCAACTGTGTTTCAATGGCTTCCAATAAATCGAAATTGTTCCTCCTGGAAGCATCCAAAAGTTGCTCTTCCAAACTGGCACCGTCGTGTGACATCTTTCAAAAAGACCTTCTATTACAGTTCTAATCACTTCGGCACAAGAACCACACCCTTTCACGCGTTTAACTGAGGAGCAAAGAGCAGTTTGAGTCAACCAGAGCCACATGTGGTTATAAAAGTGCTTTATACTATTTAATGAAGACATTCATTGAATTTGTATGCTGAGACGTAGCCATCGAACACGAACAACAGAAAGACTCGCTAGCCGTTGTATAGAAACAACAAACATGGAGGAAGATGTTGGGCAATTGATTCAATTGGCTCAATCTGCTGATAATGAGATGAGGAATTTAGCTGAGGGGAAACTGTTACAAATGGCAGATTCGAACTCATCACAGGTTCTTAGCATGCTGTGTTCGTTTGCTGCTGGAAAAGAGGTCCCTGTCCCGTCAAGACAGTTTGCATTGTTATCGTTACGGAAATTGATCACTTTCCATTGGAGTCCCGGGTTTGAATCGTTTAAATTCGATTCATCTCATCTCGATTTGGAATCCAAGCATTTCATTAGAAATACTGTGCTACAACTATGTTTAGACGATTCGCAAGACTCTAAGATTAATAAGAGTGCCGCTTACTGTATTGTACAGATCTCTGCTGTAGATTTCCCGGACGAATGGCCGGATTTATTGACCAAGATCTACGCATCAATTTTAAAGAGCCATTCTTTGAACGCACTCTCGTTATTGAATGAGATCTTTGATGACGTTATCTCTGAGGAGATTTTTTTTGAGGGGCAAGTTGGGTATGAGACTTTGAAGATTATCAACCAGTTGCTAAGCTCGGTCAGTCAAGTCTCACTAGACGCTCAAATCGTGGCGACAAAATTGTTCAATACCGTTTTGTCTCAAATGATTATCGTGGACTCGTCTTCGTCGATTAAGAGGAGAAATTTTGTGTCAGAAGCTGTACCCAGAGCTTTGGAGATCCATTCAGAGTTGTTGGCATCGTTGTCCGCCGACTTGAACACAATGAATTTAAATTTACAAAGCCAGATCTTCCAGAATATGACAATGATCAAAAACGAGTTTCCAAAGAAGTTCTTTCCAGCACATTTGTTAGCTTTATTCAAGGAACACACTTTCAAAGCCTTATCCTGGTTGCAAGGGCATTATCAAACCAATTTTATCAACTCGTCGACCATCTCTGATGATGAAGAATTTATAGAACAATTTGGAGAATGCGTGGTCCATGTCCTTGAGTTTTTAACCTCGTTTAGCGATTCTTTGTTAAGTCAGCAAGAAATTCATATGGCGTTGGAATACTTATGGGTATTATGCCAGCTTGATTCTTCAACAAGAGAGACCTGGGACAACGACTTTAACGAGTTTGTATCAAAGGAAACCGGGCTTTTACCCTCATTCAATGCCAGAGATCAAACTACTGAATTTTTGTCTAGCTTAACAGATAAAAATCTTGAGTCCTTCACTGTTGGTATTTTCCAAATGATACTGACTGCCACTAAGTCAGAGTTTACCGAGCTTCAGTTAGAGTCGACGCTCTTCCTTTTACAATGCCTGTGTGCAAACTATGAGGAGATACCAGATGAATTCCTTACCGGTTTACCGGAAACACTTTCCCATCTGGATACAATGTTGAAAATGCAAGATTCTCATAAACGAACTTTATCCTTTGCCAGATTGATATTAGTACTACCTAAAGTCATAGAGAAGTTTATGGACTCTATAAGCAATGCAAGAGAATTGGTTCAGCAATGCTTGTCACATATTATTTCAACGGTACATTCATACCAGGATGAGATTGTTCAATCCAGTGTTTTAATCTCTTTCACGTATTACTCATACTTCACAGAATTGCCGTCAGTGCTTGGGGCCTCGTTTTGCTCTCGGGTCCAAGTGGACATGTTACAGTTAGTGAGCCAGCTTGTAGATGATTCTGAAGAAGATACAAAGGGACTTCTCGTAGAAGTACTGAACTGTATCATAGGTTGTAACGTCAAGGACACAGCAACTTCTATCTTGGAGACTGAATTTACGCTAGTACTTTCTATCGCGACTAAAGACCCTGCTAATATTCAAGTCTCGGTCGAGTCACAAGAATGCTTGGCAAAACTATTAAAGGACATTGATACAGGCACATACAAATCATACATTTCAACGTGTTTACCTACGTTTGTCAATGAGATTAAGTCTTGTAAAGGATCGCAGTACTCATACACCCCATTGCTATCACTAGTATTACAATTTGTGACGGTATTCATGAAGAGGAAACCCAGCGATGGTTATTTACCATCGGAGGTGAGTGAGTACCTTTTCCATCCATTAGAAGACGTCTTAAGTGTATCTACTGAGGATGAAACTGTTCAATTATCCACAGAAGCCATTACCTTCTTATTACAAAACACCGACCCTGCCGTAATGACAACGCATTTGCAATCAACAGTCACCATCTTGGATAGGTTACTATCTTTGAATATTTCTGATACAGCGGCTATGAATGTTGGAAGCTTGATCATCACCCTTTTCACAAATTTCTCCAAAGAGGTTGCAGAGCTAATGCCACAGATCCTGGACGCTGCGGTGAAGAGGTTAATCCAAGTGAAGAACGTAAGCACACAACAGAATCTCGTGTATCTGCTTTGTTTCTTAGCATTAACAGATCCATCCCAGACTATCGAGTTGCTATTCCAATTGCAAGAGAAAAACCAGGATGATACCGTGAAATTGATCTTCAATAAATGGTTCGAATCGTTTGAGACCGTTAGAGGAGAGAAAAGAATTAAAGAGAATATCGTGGCTCTCAGTAAGATCTTCTTCTCTTGCGACCAGCGACTTGCAAACACATATGTCAATGGGGATATATTGCCGTACGAGGGAGATCTGATCATCACTAGATCGATGGCGAAGAAAATGCCTGATCGTTATACTCAGGTAAGCATTTTTACCAAGATTATCAAGCTGTTTATATCCGAATTGAGCTTTCAAAATAAGCAACCGACCGTGACGGATATGATTGGAAGCAACAATGTAAAATCTGAGACCGCATCCATGTCTCAGGGAAACGAAAATGAAGACGAATGGGAAGATGTAGAGGATGATTTGGATTATGAAAAGTTGAAAGAATATGTCGATGACGGCGAAGAGGAAGAATTACTAGACGGTGATGAGGATGAGGATGCTGATATTGGGTTAGGACAAGTGAATCAAAATGTCACAGAGATATTGATAGAGTTTTTCAAAGAGGCCACAATAGGGAACATCAATAACTTCCAACAGCTTTATTCAACTCTTTCAGAGCAAGAAAGAATCACACTGTCATCATTTATGATCTAGAAAGTGTCACGTCCGGTCTCAAAAAACTTGTAATGTACAGTATAGTAGCGCATTCAAATCCAGTTCCATACTACAAGTATAGTTATAAAAATATATATACGTGAACAGTGCCAGTCGCTAGTTTCTCAGTCCACTCCCGCTTGACAGCTGATATGTTTAGGGATTCTGTCTAATCATTACCGGCCGATGGGTAAATATAAATATCTATAACATTGTTATGATATATATACCGTGAAGGAGATGGAACGCATTGAGAACAGCATTAGCTAGATAACAAACAAAGCGACATGCAGTGATGTCGAGTCCTGGTGCTGGAGACAGTGAGATACTTACCCCATTTAAACAACGAGCAGTAGAAGAGAAACGGCTGAGAGAAGCTTTGTTATTAAGTTTGACACCAGGTTTGAAACGAAGGCTACAGGTGCAAGCGAGTTTAGAGCCATTGCATAGTGATGCACAAGAGATTAGAGTCTTTTTAAAAGATCTGAGTTCTGCTCTGAGTTCTCAAGGCAGGAAGAACTTGATAACTCAATTGGAGGAACAACAAGAACAACAAGAAAATGCGAAATTACTGAATATCTCCAATTTCTCGAATGATTCACCCAAGGAATCACCCAGTAGACAGTATGACGAGGTACCCAATGACAAGGCTTCTACCCTTTTAGACGAACAGGCAAGCCAGTTAATACAAACCACAACGGAATTGAAACATCGAAACGATGATGCAAGTATTAAGAGCTCGCACAACACACCAACATTGAAGAGAAACCTCTTATCAGGGTCACAGGGTAAGTCCCTGTCTGAGCGTGTCTTTTCTCAGCTTCCAGAATTTAAAAGAGAACCCAAGATCAGGAAACTTGAGCCCATCGACATGAGTATCGATGATCCAATGGAGAACAAACCACGGTCCTCCACTGCAGCGGAGCATGAGGATATTAGTGCGCTTCCACTTATGATGACAGATGTTCCTACATTGTCTCAAGCCGATCACGCAGGTGATGTGCATATGGATATATTCGGTCATGTATCAGATGCTGATTCTTCCAATGAAGCTCTCTTGCAATCTAATGACACACCGGAATTCGTTACGAAAAGGCAAACCATCGAAGCTCTGTCATTCGAAAGTCCCAGCATCCGATCTTCTGATGAGAACTCTGACAGTGAACCGTTGGAGCACGATGTTTATTCAAGGAAACAAGATCTTTTAAGAGATGGGTTGAATCATAACAGAGAATCCTTCTATTTGGAGGACTCGATACAAACTAGGGCAGATGTACTCGCAGATTACAGTGACTTTGGTGCACCACAAGCGGAGTTTCCCACTTTCGACCTCTCTGATACGAGTCATTTGAACAGAAATTTGTTAATCAGAGAGTTATCAAGATTCGAAGCCGTTGACCCCTCGATCACCACTGCAGATCTGTACGAGATCTGCTGCAAGTATCTGCCTTTGGAGATCTTGAGGACATTGGAAAAGAGATGGTTTTAAACCGAATTGACAAAGTTGTACATTAAAGAATTATATTATATATACCAAGAGGTTGCCACGAGACTGGTTTGCCGAATCATATGCGCAAGCCGTCGTTCTTTACTACTTTAACCACGTTCTCAACATATTCGTAAACACCAAATGCAATCCCACCAGAGAGACCCACTTTGAAGAATCTCGGGATAGAACCCTTCCACAGCGATTTGTACCCTTCTTCTACGACGATCCTGTAACAGCAATTGAGCGAGCTCTTATAATCACGCCATGCGTATTTGCTTTGCATCCGAGTCTTGATCACATCGACAGGTTGCGTGAGCGCCACGACACTGATGGCAGATAGGATCCCCAGTGGGACTGCCACATACGAATTCACAGGTTCATCGCCAGAGACTACCATTTGTCTTAGCACAGTGTATGTGGTGAATCTAACCATAGAGTTCCCCACTTGCCTTACCATTGTGGGCACGGTACCTTGAGCGAACCCTCGTAGGCCTCTAGTGAGGTAAACCTCTTTTATAGACCCCAGTGCTTGGCTGGATGGATTCCCTTCATAGTACTTAAGCATTTTCTGTCTCTTCATGAGTTTGGGACTCAATGCCAGGGATCGAACAGCTTCGTGGAAGGTCTTCTTGTTGGCCAGTCGGGAGTCACCATTGGCCCCTCGCTTGGCGGCAAGCAAAATGCTATTTTCAATCATAGTCGTCTTCACGACTTCGAAGGGCACAATTAACAAACTCTCTACAGTCCCAGTGATAACACTTGCCAGGACCATCCGGGGCCCCACGAGAGGAGCATGCGCCGGGGAACCTGGGTCCCGCACCAGCTGGCACGCTTTATCAAACACAAAGAACCGAGCAGAAGTCTTCACTATGGATCCCATATTCAAGACGGAAGTACCCACAAACAACTGTTTCAAAGTAGACGGCAAATACGCGGCGGGAGCGCCGGGCAAATTCCTATGCAACTGCATGCACGTTTTCACATACTCAAAGGGTTGAAACAACGTCGTTTGGAACAAACCGGCCACACCGCCGGCGATAATCTGCACTGACACATCGGTCTAAATAACTGGATCCAACGTTCCACGAGGTAGTTAGTAAACAATTCGCGAGGCAAACTGCTAAAACACATCAACATACATCTCCACCCATTGTAGCCTACACTAGCCTGGGGATACTTCTTGATTGCACGACAATTCTGGCTGTTATCGTAAGCTCATCGCTTATGGGTTACGGCACTGGATCTTTGACTCGAAGGGGTCGCGACGGTGAAGCTCACGTGAACATGAAATCCACACGTGACACTAAACACGTGATACCTAAGGCACGTGATCATAATATCTCACGTGACAGTCTGTCATCACGTGCAACATTCATATCACGTGCTAACGCATCATCACGTGCAACTTTCATATCACGTGTTTTTCTACTTTTCTTTCCGTGGCCGAACTTCGTTGCTTTGACACCAATTCCATACCAAGAGTTGGTCCCATTGGTGGTTTGAGCTCTTATATGTGGAAGAGAGCTAGTCAATTACGGTGCTGTGTCTCTATAGTGAAGTGGCCACACATCTGCAGAATGTCTACTACAGAAAACACGTTTGGAAAGCTTTTCAAGAAGGTGGATGAGTTGAAA
Organism: Sungouiozyma intestinalis; assembly: GCA_003708845.3. Lineage (NCBI taxonomy): Eukaryota > Fungi > Ascomycota > Saccharomycetes > Saccharomycetales > Saccharomycetaceae > Sungouiozyma > Sungouiozyma intestinalis. Next base: position 48,559 of record PPOJ03000050.1, on the reverse strand, counting down.
CCTCAATTCATCGATGTCTTGCGTCAAGCCGTTGAGATCCCTGCGGTCTCTGGTGACGAATCGTTGAGGCCTATGGTCATTAAGAAGGCTCATTTCTTGAAAGAGCAATTGAGTCAATTGGGGTTCACCGATATCCAGTTGAAGGATTTAGGGAAACAGCCTCCTCCAGTGGTCGACCCGGAATTGCCATTGCCACCAGTGGTTCTTTCTCGTTATGGTTCCGATCCTAAGAAGAAGACTGTTCTTGTCTATGGGCACTACGATGTCCAGCCTGCCAACCGTGACGATGGGTGGGACAGTGATCCTTTCAAACTTGTTGTTGACGAGGAGAAGCAATTGTTGAAGGCTAGAGGGTCTACCGATGACACGGGTCCATTGACCGGCTGGTTGCACGTGGTGAGAGCTCACCAGGAGGCCGGGATTGAACTGCCAGTGAATTTGGTCACCTGTTTCGAAGGTATGGAAGAGTCTGGGTCCCTAGGATTGGACAAGTTGATTGCTCAGGAAGCTTCCAATTACTTCAAAGGTGTGGATGCTGTGTGTATCTCTGACAACTACTGGCTAGGTACCAAGAAACCTGTGTTGACTTACGGGTTAAGAGGTGTCAATTACTACCAGATCACTATCGATGGCCCAGGTGCCGACTTGCACTCCGGTGCCTTTGGTGGTATTGTTGCTGAACCCATGATCGATTTGACTAAAGTGTTGTCCACTTTAGTCGACTCGCAAGGGAAGATCTTGATCGAAGGCATTGACGAAATGGTTGCCCCAGTGACTGACAAGGAACACGAGATTTACGAAAAGATCGATTTCAGCGTAGAGGAATTGAACCAAGCCACGGGTTCCAAGACCAGTTTGTACCAGAAGAAGGAAGATATCCTAATGCATAGATGGAGATACCCATCTTTATCGATCCACGGTGTCGAAGGTGCCTTCTACGGCTCTGGTGCTAAGACTGTCATCCCAGCTAAAGTGATTGGTAAATTCTCTATTAGAACCGTTCCAAACATCAACTCGAAGAAATTGGACGAACTAGTGATCAAACATTGTGAAAGAGAATTCGCTAAATTGAACTCACCAAACACTTGCAAAGCAGAGTTGTTCCACGACGGTGACTACTGGTTATCCGACCCATTCAACGCTTCTTTCGACGCCGCATCAAAGGCTACTAAGACCGTTTACGGTGTGGAACCTGATTTGACCAGAGAAGGTGGCTCCATCCCAATCACTTTGACTTTCGAAAAGGAATTGAAGACAAGCGTCCTATTGTTGCCTATGGGCAGAGGTGATGACGGTGCCCACTCTATTAACGAGAAATTGGATATCAGCAACTTTATTGAAGGTATCAAGTTAATGGGGGCATATCTACACTACTACGCTGAACAGCCTGAAAACTGAGAAGGAAACTCGTAGAAGTGATAACTACCGTCTATCGATGTCTATATACTATTATTTACTATATACGCTAACATATACATACTTGTTTGCCTACATATGTTTCATGGCCACTCGTTACTTCAAGCACGTTGTAGAGTCAAATGGTACTTAGAGACAAGATACTTGTTGTTGCCCGCAACTGTGGTAACGTCGCTCAAGTAAGACAGGAAATTATAGACCAAATCTTTGCTAAACCTTTCCAAAGTCATCGCACCGAGGGTCATGGCACAAATATTGTGAAACAATTGAAATGGCAGACTAAATACTACGAGTCTCACTTTGACCTGTATATAGATTTCTATGAAGAATTGGGACCCTGGTTGGTAGAGTTGTTATCTGAAGAAAGCCAGGAGTTGCTGGATGTATTGGCTGGAATAATTATTATCGATGACGTTAAGTCACAAGCTATAGAAATGAAGCAATTGACTCTGTTGACGGAGAAACTTGGGGAGGACACATTTTATATCTGGTACGACAACACACTCGAAGCTAAATTTGAGATGGATGATTTTGAAACTGAATTACCAGCCTTTGAAACCATTACCATGAAACCTAATATACACGATGATAGACAGCGGGTAGGTATAGACAGAGTCATCGAGGTGATTGACACATACCCGTGGGCAAATATGGAGCTTGCCACTAGAGAAGACATTGAAGATAAAAAAGAGAGCGTCGAGACAGATCTGAGTTTAATTATCGACAAGCTTCGAGACGCTAAATTAAAGTACCAATCCCTGGACCCCACTGAAGACCCAGACCAGTTTGCACTAGAGATGGCAGAAGAAATTGCCAAGTTTCTATGAACTCCAAGAGAGAGAGAGAGAGAGAGAGAGAGAGAGACCAACACTTGGGCAAAGCAGTTAACTAAAAATCTGTGACTTATATAATGTAAATGAGATTGGTAGGAATGCAACCAACACAAGCTTATTGAAGAGGTCTAACGTTGGTGTGGAGTGAAAGTTTGGATTTTGCACGTTGAGCAACAGTAGGTAGAATTCACTTGAATATAACATCGGCAAGGTGATGAACGTGTAAATTTTCCAAGCCAAAGACCTGGCCTTGGTGTTCCTTCCCTTGAACAGACTGACCCAGTGCACATACGACTGAGACAAAGATATTCCAATGATAAACACCGAGTACGAGATATTTTTCAACACCAGAGCGTGCTCGTAATCGTCATGGAAATGCATCACTAGAACGAAGTACAAGAAATTCAAGTCCTTTATTAATGCTCTCTGGGAGATAAACCTCAATTTATGGAACTTGATGAGCCACAGGATGTCAATGACGCTGACACACCCCATAGTATAAATTAAAAACTCATGGATCCCACCAGGTAGAAATCTCCCACTGACTAAAGGGAACAGAATGATCCATCTGGCTAGGATGGCCAGAAACATGAAACTAGACACCAATTGGTAGTATTGATACAGCTTGTGTACTAATGGAACGGTCATCGTGTCAGGGTGAGGCGCCTGTGTCACGCTGGGGTTACTGGGATTGCTGTGATGGGCTTGTGGCTATAGTTTTTCAGCTGGGCTTGTCAGATGGCAAAAAAATTAAACGTAATGATTTCTTGCCACTCCACTACCCCCCATCGGTCAATTGTAATTCCGAGCCGAGACGGTATCGAGTAATAATAGTCAAAGTTCTGTTGTGTGAAAGTGTTTATAATGAAGCTGTGGTCATTAGTGCTACTCTCTGTGACGATATTCTCGAGTTTTGTATGGTGTTTCACTTCTGAAGAGGTAGAGATTTTCCAACTCCAACAGGCTATAGTTAAGAAATATGGCTCCAGTATGGACTTTTATAAGCTGTTGAAGCTGGACAAGCAACAGCCGCTGGATTCTAAACGGATTCTCAAGAATTTGAGAAGCCTGGCCAAGAAATACCATCCGGACAAGAATAAGAAATACAGGAAACTTTATGAAAGGTTGAACCTAGCCACAAAAATCCTGGCTGATGATAGTCGCCGGAAGACGTACGACTATTATTTGAAGAATGGGTTCCCAGATTATGATTTTAAGAAAGGTGGCTTCTACTTTACTCGTGTCCAACCGAGGACATGGATCCTGTTGTCGTTCATCTATCTAGCCGTATGTGTGATTCATTATGTGATATTGAGATTACAGACTACGTCCAATAGAAGGCGGATTACCAATTTTGTTAACCAGTGCAAGGACCAGGATGACACAGACGGGTTAGGTGAGAAACGCTTAATCTTCAAACAACACGAGGAGGACGAGGGCAAGAATTTACTAATTAAATTTGGCGACGTCTACTTAATTGAAGAGGATGGTTCTGAGACGTTGATATCTGCCTCCACTATTGAGGATCCTACCATCTACGATAATGTCTTCTTTAAATTTCCAAAATGGATCCTAAGCAAACTGAATTTAGTGACCACGTCAGACGTGAAAGAAAACGATACCAAGGGACAAAGACTCGGGAGCAAGTCCTCATCGGCTGCAAAATTTGGAAAGGATAAGTAAGTATATACATACATATAGAGATAGATAGATGAATGTGCATTTCCTTTTCGCATAGAATATTTATATATGGGTGAGAATATCAAACTTCGAATGTTAGTACATGTGTTGTGGTTGTGGTTGTTTGTAATTATGATGGTCAAGTAGACGGGCCTAGTATTATAACACCGTTAGCTTTATTTCTTTTATCCACCTCTTCAGAACTCTTAAGAGTAAGCATTTCTCTTAGCCTGTTGTGCAAATCAGATTCGGTAGTGAGTTGCTCTTCCAAATATTCGACATTGACTAAACTACCTCCCTCTGTTGATTGAGCATTTTCGGACTCTGCATCAGAAGCATCAGAGTCGTTATTAATAACGGGGTCTGGGAATTGAGGTATTATATTACCGTTACCATCGTCAACGTAAGTACCGCCGCCTAAGATCTTAGAATACATCAAACGAGTGTCATTCAGTACTTCTTCTGAATAATATTGCCATTCTTTCTCTTGAATTACTTCATAAATGTCTGATGATATCAATTCAACTTTGTACAACTTAGAGAATTTAACAACTTCTTCAGCAATCAAAACAATATGACCCATATAACCTAAATTTGTATTTCTTTGTTCGAAGAAACTGAAAGAATTGTTATAGCCCTTCAGGATGAAATCTTTAGTTATCTTAAATGTTTCAACATCATCCGAAGCTGTGATATCATTATATTGATAAGATTTCTTCGAATCAAATAATGAGTACACTAAAAAGGAGTTATAAGAGAAATCCATTCTACCGTTAAATATCTGTTGGATGATGTCAAATATAACGTTGTGCCAAAAGTTATTCCAAGGATGCTTTAAAAACAATTCCAAAATTTGTGAGATTATCTGATTGTCATAAAGTGCTATCTTATAGAAATCACCTATTGTTGGATTCGTTCTCAATTTAGTGTTTTGTCTGGCGTTAATGTATGGAATTTCAAAAGATTCGTCAACTTCTTCGACGTCATCAGCGTTATCATCATCGTCGTCATCGTTATTTTCATCTGTATCATTGCCATTATTTTCATTATTAGTTTTATTATTATTACATTGGTCATTATCATTACAACGGTTATCTTTTTCATTAGTATGAAGAATTTTGCCATTTCCAGTCGGTTCCTTTAAACTTAGATTTCCAACTTTGTTATCTATAATTGTCGTTTTAGTGTGAGATTTTGAAAGCTTACCATCTTGTTCCCTATCAAAATCAAAATCATTAATATTTACATATAAACCTTGCTTTAAACAATCTCTTGCTCTAACCTTGTCTCTGTTCTTAGCTATTACCTCAGCACGCTTGGAGTTCATCAAGCCCATATTTGAGCAATGCAAAAGTTCTGCAATTAGTTCAACAATTTTAAACCTCTCAAATCCAAGTGGCTTGAATCTTTCTCCTAATTGGTTCTCTCTATAAGGTGTCTTGTCGTTTTCACTGGCAATGTTGGTGATTATTGCAAAAAGCTCCGGTAAATTTTGTGTAAATTTCCTTAAAAGGTACCCCAAATAAATAGGATCTCTTGTTGAAGGGTAGTTGTCTTTCATATTGGTAGAGAGTAAATTAATCGCATCATAGTCAGAATTGTTTTTCCTTATCAATTCAATGACAACTGACACTGAGACGTTTAATGCAGTACCCTTTTCCCCTAATATAATAGCAATCAATCTATCTATTGCACCTTCTGACGCCAACTGTCTCGTTAATATATTTGGGCCAATGGAAACATCATCAATCGGGGCATTAGCAGATATTGCAATTAGTGCCTTTAAGAAATCGCCAACGCTGGCTTGGATATCTAACGGGAATTTGGCATTGTTTAGGAAATTCAAACATTTGGGGACCAATTTCTGCTTCGATAGTAAATCTATGACACCTGTTGGGGATTCTAATTTATCTGTCCCAATAATTTTTAAGAAAAAATCAATAAATGTAGAGATATCAATGTGGCTTAACACGTCATCGACTAAGTTCGGCAGACTCTTTATGAACGCCAGGAATTCATTTTGTTTAGCAAACAATAAATTTTCACTGATTCTTAAAAAAATTGATACTAATGGTGAGTTTTCGGAGTTGAACTTTGGATACGTCACTAGAGACCAGATCTTATTCAAATAGTCCACGTTCTTAACCAGCTCTTCACTGACCAGATACAGATCTAAAGCAAAAATCTCAGATATCACTGTGGCTCTACTCAAATGAACTGAATAAGGATCCAGTTCACCGTCATCTAGCTGGTTCTGTGTATTTATCTGGGTGTGTTGCGTTGGTACGTCATCGTTTATTAGTTTATTTATCGAATCAATCATCTCATCTAATAAGAAAAGAAGATTAGGGATTTTCTCCTGGGTCATTTCATCGTAAAAATAATCGTAACAAATGAAATCAATCAATGTGTTATTTTGTCTGTTTAGTTCATTTAGAAGCTCAGAATCATGAAGTAACTTTTCAATGAATGAGCTGTTTAAATCGTGTTTTGTCATTACCATAGGAAATCTCGAAGAAGCCTTGGTATCGTCAGGGATGGAGGGCGAGTCCCTAGAAGACACGGATAACTCCGAGGAATTGGAAGTCGTACTGCTCTTTGGAACTCTTTCCAAGATATTCTCGCTAAATCCTCCTCCGTTCTTCGCAGAACCAGACATGTCAATCTCATCAAGACTCACTACTGGCTCTAGAACATCTACATCAGAGTCAGGAGCTTCAAAAGAATCCTTAACTTGGTAGTAGTCACTCAAAATTCGATTTATGTCTGAAGAAGTGGACGTTTGTCCAAACGGCCACACAGACATGATGCTCTGGTTGTGATAGCTAAACGGGTGGTGCGATTGTGGCGGACAATAAATACACGTGATTTCCGGAGTGCTATACTCAATCAAGGCTGGGAGACTCTGTTTTTCAGTGTGGAAAAGTCTTTTAGCCCCACAAAACAGTCCACACTAGCTTACTACAGCAATGAGATTGTCTCTTTTCGCTTGTAATTGGACCGTCTAATACTAATTCGAAAGTAGTAAGTCCTTGAAGTTGGTTTCTTAAAACTGATGAAATTCGATAGATATCTACGAAAAAACGAAAAAAACGAAAAACGCAATGCCACATTAGGGTTGGTTGCTTGATGCACGTGATCACAAAAACCACAAAAAATTGCAATACCCAACACCAACCACGATGTTGCTGGGTGGTGTTGTAACCCTAAAAAAAAAAGCCCAACCCCCCAAAAAAAGAAAAGCAAAAAGAAAGCCACTAACCCAACCCATTATCCCCTTCCCAAAACCCAACTTAGGGCTCAATTATTGAAATTCAAGCCATTTTATAATAACAGTGAAAGAGATCTCGAGTTCGAATAAAGAGGGAGCCTCATCAACTAGTTCCGATACGGTTAGTTTGAGAATAAAGAGAAGCACTGCTATGAAGCTACGAACTAAGCTACTATTGAGTTTTATTTTCAGTGTAGCCACGCTACACTTGGTTGCCCATTCGAACGAGGCGTCAACTTTGAACAGTGTAGTCTCATCGAAGTATATTCAGGACCCGCTTATAAAACCTTTCCAAGAGTTGGTACTTGTCCATGTCGATCCAGTTTGGAGACAAAATCTGAGCGTCTATTTGCATCAAATTCCCGTGTTCTACGAATCCCTGGAGAGCAAGGTATGGAGCAGGATATGGAAAATATTAAAAGTGATGAGGATCACGGATTTTTGTTACAAATGCAACGGCCAGCTAGACCTTTTCCTCAAGCAGTTGAGGATGCTTCTATACTACTTGAAGCCTGCACAGGATTCTATAAACCAGTTTGGCCTAAAATTTTTCAACTGGAATTCACAGAGCAACTTCACACAGGGAGATACAAGCTGGATGACCCCACACGGATTATTCCGGGATTCGCCAGAAGATGACAAACCTCATGACATATTGCTCTCGGAAGACGACGAAGAAGAGCAGGAAGAAGATCATCGGGAAGTGCCCAGCTCGCAGGAGAGGGAAGTGTTGCCAGTTTTGTTCACCCGTAAGCAGGAGGACACTGTGTCGGGATTAACGTTTGAGCAAGAACTACGGACCTTAGATACCGAGTTTGAAGCATGGGAGAAGAGTATTGAAATGAAGTTAGACAGGACATTGAATTTTTTCCGTCGAGACGTGGAGATCGCCACAGAGAGTTTGACCGATGGGTTTGATAAGTATTATACCGCTGAAAACGATATCTTAAGACAAGAGGTGAGTAACGAGTTACAATCTTTGGAGACCATGATCGGCCTCATCGATTGTATCGCAAAGATCAACCCGCAGACAGGTAAAATGACTTATTTCGATAGGACCACAGGCGAGATCATTGAAGAGTACGTCACAGAACCGATCATCTCTCTCAAATTGAGCGGCATTGAAAAAAAATTGACGCAATTCATCAACACCATAGATACAGAGTTGGAAGCATTGACTCACAAGGCTATAATGAGTCACAAGGAGATTCTTAATGCCCACGTTGAACTCTACGAAGAGTGGGGGGATATAATGATCTCAGAATGGTCGAAACGGATGTCGTACTTGGACATGATGAACTCGCAGGATGAAATCGCGATCCAACATTGGAAAACGTTCTTAGGGCTGAAATCAAACGTCCTGTCGATGAGAGATGAGTTGACGCAAGAAACCCCAGACCTGGTCATCTTACAAGAATACATGAACTTAAAGCGTTCTCAAGCCAACGAGATTGTAACGGGCCTGCGCGCCCCCTTAGATTCATTAGCCGACGAAGGTAGGCTTGCGTTCGCTAAACGAGCCTCGAAGGGGCTCGATGCGATGCCAGTAGACACTAATCACAGCTCTATAGCCAAGGATTTACTAATATGATAAAAAGCGTTATATGACTTCCAAGAATTAGACAAAAAGGACACTATCTGGGCAATAAAACTCACCGTGAACCCCAGTAGCACATGGGTCCATCGCAACACATGGAACTCTCATCTATCGAAGTGCTAAGCTTCTATTTCCTTTGGACTGTGGGCGCCACGGCATTTTCTTCGGAAATTGAAAAATTTTTTTTTTCGAGTTTAACGATGAGATCCTCGACAGGCGTATATAAAGAGAATAAACTAGAGGTTACGACGTTGTTGAATTGATGTTCGTTAGTCGGTTTTAGTGTTGTTTTAACGGATCGTATCACCCACAGAATACATTATACTTAATATGTCTGGTCCTGCTCAAAACTATAAGATCGCTGATATTTCTCTTGCTGCCTTTGGTAGAAAAGAAATCGAATTGGCTGAACATGAAATGCCTGGTTTGATGGCCATCAGAGAGGCCTACGGTTCTGTTCAACCATTGAAGGGTGCCAGAATTGCCGGTTGTTTGCATATGACTATCCAGACCGCTGTGTTGATCGAGACTTTGGTTGCTTTAGGTGCTGAAGTCACCTGGTCTTCTTGTAACATTTACTCCACTCAAGACCATGCTGCTGCTGCTATTGCTGCCTCTGGTGTTCCTGTTTTTGCCTGGAAGGGTGAGACCGAGGAGGAGTACTTGTGGTGTATCGAGCAACAATTGTTTGCCTTCAAGGATGGTAAGAAATTGAACTTGATCTTGGATGACGGTGGTGACTTGACCACTTTGGTCCACGAGAAACACCCAGAAATGTTGAAGGACTGTTTCGGTCTTTCCGAGGAGACCACCACCGGTGTTCACCATCTATACAAGATGGTCAAGGACGCCAAGTTGAAGGTCCCAGCCATCAACGTCAACGACTCCGTGACCAAATCTAAGTTCGACAACTTGTACGGTTGTAGAGAATCCTTGATCGATGGTATCAAGAGAGCCACCGATGTCATGTTGGCTGGTAAAGTGGCTGTTGTGGCCGGTTACGGTGACGTTGGTAAAGGTTGTGCCGCTTCTTTGAGAGGCATGGGTGCCCGTGTCATTGTCACTGAAATCGACCCTATCAATGCATTACAAGCTGCTATGGAAGGTTACCAAGTGACCACCATGGAGGAAGCCGCCTCAATTGGCCAAATCTTTGTCACCACTACTGGTTGTAGAGACATCATCACCGGTGAACACTTCATCAAGATGCCTGAAGACGCCATTGTTTGTAACATTGGTCACTTCGACATTGAAATCGACGTCGCTTGGTTGAAGGCTAACGCTAAAGAATGTATCAACATCAAGCCTCAAGTCGACCGTTACTTGCTTGCCTCTGGCAGACATGTCATCTTGTTGGCTAACGGTAGATTGGTCAACTTGGGTTGTGCTACCGGTCACTCTTCTTTCGTCATGTCGTGCTCTTTCTCTAACCAAGTGTTGGCTCAAATTGCTCTATTCAAATCTAACGATGCTTCTTTCAGAGAAAGACACATTGAATTCCAAAAGACCGGACCTTTCGAAATCGGTGTCCACGTCTTGCCAAAGATCTTGGATGAAGCTGTCGCCAAGTTCCACTTGGACAAATTGGGTGTCAAATTGACTGAGTTGAGCTCCGTTCAATCCGACTACTTGTCCATTCCAAAGGAAGGTCCATACAAGGCTGACCACTACAGATACTGAGCTGGTTCTTTTTTTTTCTCTCTCTCACCTCATCGTCCAATATCTTTTTATTTCTAAACAATTCATCAAACTCTCAACGGTTTTTAAAACACTCAAACTATTTTGTCAAACCCAGGAAAAGATCTTTATTTTCAAAGTTGGTATTAACATTTGCTTGGGTATATAAATAGAGAACCTTTAAGTTATTGCATCAACGTGTACATATATGTTATATAGGGATTATATTTAACTTAATAAAATATCCTCAACGGTATTAAATCTTCAGATGATCATAAGTCTCTCACATAATGAGTTGGGCAGGTATACCCTCCTGGGTTCCTGTCCAAATAAATTTGATGATACTCTTCAGCGTCGTAATAGTTCTTGACAGGTTCTACAGTAGTGACAATCTTATTATTCCATTTTGGCTGCCACTGCTTTGTTAGCTCTTTCAATTCTGACACATCTTCCGGAGTATGACCTAATAGGACACTTCTATATTGTGTTCCCTTATCAGGACCTTGAGAGTTTTCCGTAGTTGGATCATGAATCCTATAGAAAAAATCGGTTAACTCCTTCAACGACGTCTTCTTAGGATCAAACGAGATCTGTAACACTTCTGCGAAATCAGTGTCTCCACTGCAAACCCTCTTGTAAGAAATAGTGCCCTGATGGTCCTTCTTGACTTCATCACCATTAGCAAAACCAACTTTACAATCTTTGATTTTAGAGCCTAAATGCTTTCTATAGATATGGTCTGTACCCCAGAAACATCCAGCACCAACAGTCAACAACTTATCCGTTTCTGGATTGTATTTAATAGTCTTGGAAACAGTACTACTCATCTTCAAAAAGGCCTTAATTTTGGAGGATATCTTCGGTAATGTGACTCAAAGCGATTCTAAACAGAAAGGGGCTGTTTAAGCTTTGCTACGAGGTGACTTGCTGTTTATATAATGCCACTAGACAAGTCGATAACTCTTTTCCGGTGGCGCGCATCGAATACTAATCAGCATAGAATTAATGAGGGTGTACGCATCGGATTTTTCGTTTGCACTGCGAAAAATCAATGGGAGCAGATACACACAAATTTCATTGTGATGTGAAGCATCCACAGTTGAAGAACTGTGGGAAGCCCGCTGGAATGGCAGGTACCTTGCTGGAAAGAAGCGAGGAGCTTGTTGAATCGCGTACGGTTCGATCTAGCTGACACTTCCACCACTGCAGCTGCCATCGCTCCCACTTCTTAAGAGATTTTCACTCAATGAGTCCAAAAAATCTGTATTCTTGCTTGACTGAAGCAAAGGCCGATGCTTTTTCACAGGAGATTGGCTCTGGGTAGGTGTTTCTGTATCACTTATCAATATAGTGGATGGTAAATTAGGTACGTGTCTTTCCTCTAAAATGATTAAAGAGTCGCCTTCTGAAACGTCAGATTCTTGTTCTGAGACAAAAAGCCTCTTCTTAACCGGCTCCAGATTGTCATTTGTGTGTGAGTCATATCGTATAGGCGACGAATGCTGTGATAAGAAAGTGTCCAAGGTATTTCGTTGCTTATAGTTTCGTATCTTTTTCCTCGGTGACTTGCTTGGGGTCTTGGCCTTTGTCTGTCTTACTCTCTGTCTCTCTCGAGCCTCATATTCTCCCACTAAGATATGTGTTGAAGGGATTCGCTCCTTCGGTGTCCAGATCGACCATTTATAGTTGAATATATCAATCTGTCGTCTTGTTGGACTTCTCGTCGGACTCACCGATCGTGAACGGATTTTACCCGATGGGATTGCAGCTGGTAGGAAAGAGTTATATCTGATTTTGTAAAGCGGTAAAGCAATCTCACCATGGATGGTAGTCTTCTCCTCAGTGATACGAATTAATGAGTCATGCTGCTCGTCGCAGCTTCTGGTGTCATAGAGAATGAATTTAAGCAAGAAACACTCATGCAAAGTGTCATGGAACCATGTAGTAAAATCACTGACGGACGGCAGATTCATTGCTTGTAAATAGGTCCTTAATTGAGAGAAATCGATTTCGTCATAACCTTTGACACCTTGTATATTGGTATTCGTCGTTTGAAATGTGTTTAGAAAGAGTGACGAATCGTTGAATTGAGGTTGTAAGTACGAGTTTATTACATCGATGGAGGGCCAATTTTCAAAACTGTGTATCGTGTCATCAAACATTTTCTTGTAATTCCTTCCAAATATCTGTTTAGAATTGAGTTTGCAATACTGATATACTTGATCCTGGAATAATTGGTACTGCTTCAATACATTGTTATTGGCTTCTGTGAAAATATTGTAGAATATTTCACTAAAACATGGAGTTCTCCAAGAAGCTATTTTCCAACATTTATCAGAACCGAGATTCTTGATCCCTCCAGTGTTGTAGTCAGCGCCAACTAGGACGCTATACAATAAGTATTGTTTCTTCATATCCATGATATCTACTAAAGTACGACCTTGTTCCAGATCAATCACTGTGACTAGCGGCTCCTTACCGCCAAAGGTAAACGATTCTCCTGTCGTTACACCCAAATCTTTCGCCAGCCGAGAGTAATTCTTGATAATCTTGGTCCCACCATATATCAGACAGTCTGAGTCGTTACTCCATATATAATCCACCACGTAGTCTTGTTGTAATTGACAACATTGGATTTCACCTTCTCCAGGAGAATCGATATAACTGATGTTAAATTTTTGACATAGCTCTCTGACAAGGGGCATGAACTCTGGTTCTCTGGTGAAATATCTGTTCTTCTTAGTGAATGGTTTGTTTAACCCATCAAAGACCAAAATGAACGAAACATCCAAAGAGATCAACTCTCTTAACCTATGAATAAAATTTATTATTGGTTTCCCATACATGCCATGGTTGAAACCAGGCCCTTGTACATCAAGCTTGGTAGGTGATTGTCCTCCATTGTAGCGGAAGAACCCGCACTCAAAGAGTATGTGATAAGCGTCAATTGCTATCTTTACCTGTGGGTCCCCAATAATAGTCGGCAATGTTTTCAATAGCACTCTTGATTCATCCGAGTATTGTTTAGCAATCTCCCATAGTTGTGGTACTCCCATATGAACCAGCCAGGAAGTACAGCTTTGTGAATAATTGGAATGTGTCTCCAGTCATAGTATGATCTGTAGGTTATCAAATATAATGAGACTAGTAAATAAAACAATGAAAAGCCAGTTATAGGCGAATATGTAAATATATATGGTACAAAACTAACAAGACTGGCACCTCAAGCTTCAGTTAGAATAAATAAAACGAAATAAAGGACAGATGTATGAAAGTTAGTGTTACAGAAATGCGTAATTTGACATTAGCTATTTTTACAGATAAACTACAACTACATTCCGAATTTTAGCCAATCTAAATCATCAGCCACTTTTTTCTCACTGGCACTAGAGGCAGTGGAGGAAATACTTGTGACTGTGGGGCTTTTAGGTTGTGTTTCATTAGAATAATATTTTTTCCTCCAATCCACATCCTTTTGTTGGGACGATGAGAAGGATCCATGTCTTTGAAATTGAACTGACTCGGTGTATAACGACGTTAGATTGCTTGAGTTGTAACTATTGTTCGATGGGTTTGTTGCTAATGTGGACCACTTCATTGACGGTGACCCATTAGAGATTTGGGTTGTGGAGTTTCCAGCGTTAAATTGGTTAACGTTATTTGGCTCCAACATAAACTCTTGCGTTGAATTTTGTATTTGTTGTGATAATAAAGATGTGTGACTGTTATTTTTCAAAGTTTGATTTAAGTCATTGCTGCTGGTTTCCTCTCTAGGGGAAGCATCTGCACTTGTGCTAAATAAATCAAAGTTGTCATTGTTTTGTAACCGGCCTTCAGGGATTGGTGATTCTCTTTGAGACTTGTTCCAACTGTTGGCCATTGAGATCGTCGAGCCCAGACTTGCAGAGCCCATCTGGGGATTTTTACCCGATCCTAACCCCATGGACTGTTGAGGCTGTTGTTGAGAATTTTGCAAAGAAGCGCCAATGTGTGACGAAGAATATGATGCGTGTCTAGATAACTTCCTTCTCGGTATGGAGATGCCGGATCTACCAACAGATGAAGAATATGCAGATTGTAAAGGAGAGTTCGCAGATACTAAATTTGTGCTAGAATTATTACCAAACCCGTTGGCATTAAATACAGGGGAAGAAACAGAACTGTTGGATGTACTAGATGGTCCGATCAATGTGGGCTGGGACAGCTGATAATTTGATCCATTTGTCGAAGAGTTTCTCTGACTAGCAGGTTTCGGTAAGATGGGCACCATCGCCCTTGAAGACGATGATCGGCTTGATCCAGAGTGACTTGACGAATTGCTGTCCCTTCTAGACGACCTCGTTGTGTTCCCGTATGGTGAAAGACTTGACGGTATCAATGAATTTACATTCGGGCTCTTATGAGGTTTGTAAGAGTCCAGGTTAAACCCTATGTCGTAAGTATCCGCCCCCATAGTTATTTTATCATTCTTTTTAGCGAAATTCTCACTATTCGAAGTGTAAAAAGCGGTAGTTGTCGAAGTGGTTGCAGTTGATGCAGTGATAGATTTAGGAACTATCGTCTTAGCAATATTATTCTTTGGTTTAGAGTTATTGTTGAACCCATTCTCAAGTGTACTCCTCTTGGTTCTCTTTTTCGTATTCCTCTTCCTAATCACATCAGATTTTAATGACAAGGGTCTCATCGTCCCATGTAATTTTTGGAAAAGACCACATGCATTACACAGAGTGTTCCCCTGTTGATCTCTTCTCCATAACGGTGTTGTCGAGGTCTTACAATTAAAACATTCCACCTGAGGTTTTTTCCCGCTATTAGCATTCGATTCGTTGACCGAAGGTGGTGTCCCCTTAGACACATTCGTCAGGGACGTGGAAGACAGCTGTTTGGTCACAGGCATCTTTCTCACAGAATGATTTGTATTCGCTGCAGAGAGGGCAAAATTGGGACTGTTATCGTTTAAGTTGTTGTGAGCAGATAAAGAAGATTTTCTAGACCTTCCTGTTAGCGGCTTACCAAACTGCGAGGTCGGAAGGTTACTGCGGTTCGGAGTCTTGTGATCCATCAATTGGAAATGTGATAATCCATTAGATTTATTGCCAGAATTATTGGAATTTAAAAACTTGGAATAATTGTCCGCATTGTTGCCGTTGCCACTACTATTACTATTATTGTTATGGAATGCGGAGTGTTGTGCAATGAAAGAGTTTGGGTTTGATAAACTGTACCCGTCTGAGTTGTAACTGTTCGGTGCACTTATCGTAGCGCCGTCACTTGAATTGCTGGGGGTCATTCGAAAACTGTCTATCATGAAATTCCAAAATTGAGCTATTTCACCATTCTGCTGGTTCATATTGATATCGATATTAGCCACCTGGGCGTTTGAAGGTGTCTCTACGGGTTTACTTGCATGGCCGTCGTGTAAATGGTCATAAAACGGGTCATTGTCAGAAGAAAACAAGTCCAACTCTCCACTCCCACCGTTATCGTTAAAGAACGATGAGAACTTGATATCGTCAGGCAACACCTCTAACATAGAGTCGAAAGCATTATTCCCTAAACTCTTAGTCAGATTATCTCCGTCGCTGTTATTTTCGGAGTCATCCGGTTTTTTGAACGGAGGCCTGTGATGGGGCATCCCACCTCCTTCGACCATCGAATACTATCACTTGTGTTCAGTTAAAACGAAATACGACAACTCCGGACGGTAATAAAATCCTTTGCACGGAATTCCAAATAGGCCTTTATTACAGCAATTAATGAAGCAATTTCCAACCGGTTAAGAAATAATCTCTCCACCTAAGCTTTCTAATATCAAAACCAGACCGTTTCACCGAATCCTGACGTTAAAGAGCTACGGAACACTTTTAAAACCTCTCTAATCTCGGTATAAGCCTTATACCGTGTTAATACCTGAATTCCACAAATTTTCTCGTTTTATCAAATAACGATAATTTCGTGAGACACGACGATTATCGGGTCTATTCGTTGCCAGAAATCGATGAGATGGCCATTACCGATTTGTGTTTGTGTGGGAAGGTGGTTTATCTCTTTGTGTAAGTGCGAGTGTGAGGTGTCAATGGTGAGGCTGCTATGAGTGAGAGTGATATTTCGGAGGCGGATGTCAAATTGAACGATTTCTACGAAGAGGATTTATCCAGTGACCAAGGCGAGGGACTCGCTACGAGTGAGGCAGATGTGACCACTGGGCTGGATCTAGTCCCCGACAGCTCGTTTGTCCCTGTGAAGCAGTTTAATTTGGGCACTTCGTTCGATGAGAAAATCGGCGAGACGATAAGGAAGATGGAGGTTGCCCAGGAGCCTGAACAGTTTGTTAAATCTCAAGAGGACAGTAAGATTGAGGACACAGAGGTGGTCAGAGAGCGATTGGCTAACACTCTGGAGCGTGGGGTGAGCGATGCGCTGATGGATTTGCTTGTGAAAGAGAACGTTTCAAATAGGTATAGGGACTGGCATTTCATTACGCAACAGTCAACCCCCCCACGCACAGACGAATCGGAAGTACGTAAGTGTATGGTAAGGGTCGGTGTCTCAGAACATGGATTGAGCCGCTTGGTTCCGCTCGTGGACGCTGACGTTTTGGAATACGATTTTTATCCAACAGTTGCACCTGTAGAAGAGATAGTGTCCATCTTTGAAGAAGCTATCTTGGGTCTACAGAGTTCTGACCTCGGTAGTTCGGTGGCATCTCAGTATGGACAGTTCCTTGTATGTCTCGTCTTAGATAGAAAGTTGTACAATTCCATTGAGTGTGATGCAATTTGGTGTTCTCAGATGGAACAAGAGTTGAGACAACATTCAGTGGACTTGGTAGAATGTTTCCATGCTAGTTTCCATTTGGATAAGCAACTATATTTCTTGGGGTACAGATTTGTAAGACAATTCCCCGCTTTGCAAGAGAGGTTTGTAGACTCGCTACAGATAAATGATCTCTTTACCGAATTCACGGCGTTATATGACTCCAACGAGTACAAGAAGCTTCTTTATTTTGTATTACTGGTAGCAGGCTCCCCTCAATGGTTGAACTACGAGAATTCGTCTCATTTAGCAAGAGATATGATAGATTATATCGCCAAAGTAGCCGAGAATGCTAATAGCGCTGTTGAGCTCTCCATGTTGAGAAACGCATTGAACCTATTTATGAAAATATAGAGAGACGTCTTAATGCTAGATGTTTATCTATGAAATGCAAGCTCGATGGTGGACAACTAATCTGTCATGAAAAGCCCAGGTGAATACTTGGGTAAGTGGATCAAGCTGTCAATTGTCACCATCCCTTCTTCTTCGTTTAGCGTACTCACTTTGCTGAGATTCAAAGACATATCTTCGTCGGTCTCTGGTTTTTCATCTAAATAGAAGACGTGACCCATGCCCATTGCCACTCCAGCTTGGCAATTAACTAAACTATCGTCGACAAACAGCGCATTTTCCCAATTTGTCAATCCACTCTCTGATTTCAATTGTTCAAAATATGGGAGGCTCGGCTTGCATTGCACTCCCGAGGGGTTTCTGTAATCACAATAAGTGAGTCCATCGAATAGATCAGCTATCCCCAGCAGCTTAATGACTCTTAGAGCATGGTTCTTATAGGCGTTAGTGAACAACCATAGTTTGTCTACATGGTGGCTCTGCTTCAATGCCAATAACATATTTCTCAATTTCTGGTCTGGTTTCAATATCTCGTTCAAGTCTAATGAGTCATCGACCAAGAGATTATAATCTACGGGATCAATGTTGAAATGTTTAACTAGCCCGGCAACCATAAGTCCATACCTTTGATAATACGTCGTCATAAGATACTGAGCCTCTTTCACCGTCGGGATACTCAGTTCGTGAAGCAGATATTGTAAGATGGCATCTCGCATAAGGTCAATAATATTCGTATACTTGGAGTAAAGAGTGTTATCGATATCAAAATAGAAGATTCTGGGATCTCCATCAGCGGGCTTTGCTTGAGGTATGGTTCGTGGTGCACAGTCTACTTGGAACCCAGGTTTGGTGCGAGATCCGGGATAATTGATTGACTTTAAATATTCGACATTCTTCTTCCATTGAGAAACTCTAGCGTCTCTATAATGCTGATACGACTCGTACCTAGATGTATGTGTCATTATTCCAGGATATTTAACTTTTGTACACCGGCTGAGTACGTTAATCATCTCCAGTAGGTACGCAAAGTGTACAGCGTAAATCACAAATGCGCAATTATACAATCAACTTATATACGATATATATACCAGTCGAGCCTCCACTCGGGATTTTAATTATGACTTATTATCTCCAAACCGCTACGATGCATTGAGCACAATGGAATAGGGATCTGTGACCTCTAAACCATGCAATAGTTGTGTGTGTATCGTTATTTTTAATGGCTTGTTATGGAGATGCGGGCAAAGTCTATGCATTTCCTCCTAGCTCCTATATGCAAAAGTAGCCCTGAGACAATCACTCGATTATTACCTCATTTCATCGGAGTATTCTCAGGGATTATGTGTCTGTTATATGAAGTCATCTAGTATATCTTGCTCGTCTTTAAGATGTTTAGGGAGGGATGTAGGACTCTTTGCGGTGTCTTTGACAGGATCTTGTTTCAATAGAGGCTCCAGAGGTACACTCTTCTGCGTCCTTAGTTGAGCTGGTCTTGAAGAATGTAAGTCCCACGTGTCTGTACTTTGAGTGGTTCTCCGCTGATTTAATAGTTGGTTTAATCCTTCAGTGTCCATGTTTTGTAAATCCTTCTTTTTAGTGAACCCCAAAGTCTCTGATGGCTTTGCTATGTCTATGTCCTTGTTAGGCAAGAGCTGTTTCAATTTGTTTGTCAAGTCCCGAGTGATCTCTTCGTCGTCTTCTGGCAGGATGATCACATCGTCCTCTTTGTACCTGTCCTCGTTGGTATCGATTACAGTCGGTTCCTCCTCTGGTGCCACGGCCTCTTCCTTCGTTTTAGCGTGTCGATATTTTCTGTCACTTGGTGTAGCATGACGGCTCTTTAACCGTTGCTTGTCCTGGAATCTCTTCCTGTTTTCTTGTTTCAAGTTGTACCCATCCATTGGGCTTTAGCTTTATTCAACGCACGGTATTGACACTGGGGGGGAAGGGATCTACCTCTTTCGAGATCTTGCTTGATTGACGATGGCCTTACACCTGCAAAGTGTATGAATAGTACAACGGATTCTTGGTACAAATATGTAAATCTATATTGGTGAGTATACGTTAAAGTTATAATATGTTTATCTGCTTGGGATAATGTGGTCGAGCTCATTTGTGTTAGTTGGCGTAGTCCCATTGTCGTTTAGACAGGCTTTCATTAGGTCTATGCTCTAAGAGTCCTCAGAGTCATCGAATTCTAATTCAAAGTAGCCACCAACGTTTTTAGGCTCCTTCACGTTCCCTACTGAATTGTTCCTCGACAATGGACCTACTGGGGTGGTATTGAAGTTTGACATCGCTTCCGGAGTCTCACTGAATCCACCGTTCATTAGAGTGCTGGAAGGAGGTTCGGGGTCTAGGAAAAAAGTGGAGTTAGTACTGTTAGCAGTCTTCTCCATCTTATAATAACTGACGCCCTTCAATGAAGTCATCGAGAGCGTTTTCCTTAAAGAGTTTCTCAGTTTGTTCAACGAGGGTGTATCTCTATTAGTCTGCACTGGGTGCGTTGGCGGTAGGGAGACTCTGTGTTGTGGAGGTTGCTGAATGAAATTCAATTCGTTCTCTTCCGGCATGGTGTTCAAAGATGACGATGACGAGGATGTAGATAGGGAGTTCATCCTTAATGACAAAGATGAATTTGTTCTTGATGGGCTCCTTAAAGAATGCAACGACGAGAAGGATTTGTTTTTAGATAGGACTGGTTTATGAGAGGTGAATTGATCATCGATGGTGCTGTTACTTTGGAAATATTCTTTGATAAATGCATGGCT
The DNA here is from genome assembly GCA_003708845.3 of Sungouiozyma intestinalis. NCBI lineage: Eukaryota > Fungi > Ascomycota > Saccharomycetes > Saccharomycetales > Saccharomycetaceae > Sungouiozyma > Sungouiozyma intestinalis. The sequence continues at coordinate 28,147 of PPOJ03000050.1, read as the reverse complement.
CTTCAAAGCTGATGCAGTACGTCTCTTTTTAACGTCCACGGTGAAACAACATTGCATGAAATTCCAGAAATGCTCGTAAGTTGGATCCTCCAGCATCTCTTCATCGACATAATAATCGCATTTCAAAATACATTCCAAAGTTTCATCGTCAGTCTCACAATCAAAGGGCGTATACCCAAAGGCCATGAAATATACAAGCACCCCTAGGGCCCAGATGTCTACTGGGCATCCGTAAGGTTGTAAAGCCTTCACTTCCTTGTCTGACAAAATTCCTACCCCTTTACATTTGACCACTTCCGGGGCTATGTAACTGATGGTCCCCACATATTCTCGCAAAGTGTTTTGACTTGAGTCCTCGACGTCAGCAGCCAGGCCAAAATCACCAAGGATCAAGTCGTGTGAGGTCAAGTCATACAGAGCACCCTCGGTGATCGGTGAACCGTTAGAGTCGCTTTGCAGTCTAAACAGGACGTTTTCAGCTTTAATGTCTCTGTGAACAATGTTTTGTTTATGTAGAAACTCTATCACGCTAACAAGGCATGCCGTGTATGGGATCACTTGTTTCTCCAGGTCTAAATGCGTGTTCGATATTATCTTTTCGTAAAGATCGTCCTTTTCGCACAACTGAGTGATCAGCACGATGTTTTGGTACGTTTCAAAATAATCGAACAGTTGTAAGATGTGATGATGACCCAAGAAAGTGTACTGTTTGTTTGGGTTCGAGCCTGCCTCTATGTCTCTGATTTGGTCAGAGATCAATTTCAATAGGCCAAACTCTCGTTGAATCAGTTGCAACTTATCCTTAATCAGTTCCTTCCTGATCAGTTTCATCGCGTATAACTCCTTGGTATGGATATTCATACACTCTTTCACCACTGAGAAATTACCATCCCCCAGGGGGTCGCTTTTCCTCGTAATATAATTACACTTTAACAAATCATCGTGAGCGATATTCTCATTGCTTAGACTCGGCCACTCCTCGCCATTCTCGTCAACAGTCATCCCATATGACTCGGCCTCCTTTTTGTGACCATGGGTAATGTCACCGAACGACCCTTTCGTTCTGTGAGCCTCCATATCGTTCTTCTTTTTGCCGAACTCTATTCGTTGGACCCTTGTCTTTTTGTTATTGCTAATCACACACGCAAGGAATGCGGTTCTTTTTTATACTTGGCAATCGTGGGGGGGGTTGCTTACTAGCACTGACAACCCCATTATTAGTGGATCATTTATTCCATAATTTATCCGTGCATCCCGCATTCAAAAACGGTTCTTACACGCTTCCTCCGGTTTTCTTACCAACACATTTTTTCCTAAAAGGGAAGACACCAGTGTGACATCTGGGAGACTTCGAGCACTTCCTCAAGAGGGGGGGGGGGTCGCCTGGAGCTTGCAAATGGCGAACGGCAGTGAGGCCATTTGCAAGCTCCAGGCAGCAAGAGCACACCCAGCAGCAGTAAGTCTGCTCGTGCGACTCCAGTCGGCTATTCTGCCATGGAACTCTGCTCCTGCCCTGCTCTCACTGCTCCTGCACCACCGCCCTGCCCTTGCACTCTGTCCCAAACACCTTCCCGCCTCCTCCCAGCTTGCTCTTCCCGCACTCAAGTGGGTGGCAAACGGAAGGAACACCCGGCGGCTAAATTCGCTTTTTATACCTTATAAACATCACGGTACACGAACCCTACCAGGGCTTGAAAATTTTGTTCGAAAATTCTCGCTGCGATTTTGAAAAATTCTTGCGATGAGCTCTTGTTCACTGATGAGAGTAACATGTTAAAGAACAGAGCAAGTTGTCCTTTTTAGCTGATTAACGGTGAATTGTGAGATGGGAAAGCGTGATATTGAGGACGTTAAATCAGAGGATGCCGTTGGCGAGGCGGTTTCTGATGTGAAGGAGACGTTTGCGGAGCTTGGTTTAAGTGAACCAACTTTGAAAGCTATTGAGAAAATGGGATTTACTAAGATGACTGATGTTCAGGCTAGGACTATCCCTCCTCTGATGGCTGGGCGTGATGTGCTTGGTGCTGCCAAGACGGGATCTGGTAAGACTTTGGCGTTTTTGTTGCCTGCCATTGAGATGTTGTACTCTTTGAAGTTTAAGCCTAGAAACGGGACCGGTGTGATTGTGATCACACCGACGCGTGAGTTGGCGTTGCAGATCTTTGGTGTGGCTCGTGAGTTAATGGAGTTTCATACGCAGACGTTTGGAATTGTTATTGGCGGTGCCAATAGAAGGGCCGAGCAAGAGAAGTTGGCTAAAGGTGTGAATCTTTTGATTGCGACGCCTGGGAGACTGCTGGACCATTTGCAGAACACGCCCGGGTTTGTGTTCAAGAACTTGAAGGCGCTGGTGATTGACGAAGCTGATAGAATCCTGGAGATCGGGTTTGAAGACGAAATGAAGCAGATCATCAAGGTGTTGCCCAATGAAAACAGACAGTCGATGCTGTTCTCTGCTACGCAGACCACGAAAGTGGAGGATCTGGCAAGAATTTCGCTGAGAAAGGGGCCCTTGTTTATCAATGTGGTCCATGAAAATGACCACTCTACCGCTGATGGGCTGGAACAAGGTTACGTCGTTTGTGAAAGTGACAACAGATTCTTACTCCTGTTCTCCTTCTTGAAAAGAAACCAAAAGAAAAAGATCATTGTGTTTTTGTCGTCCTGTAACTCGGTGAAGTACTACGCTGAGCTATTGAATTACATAGACTTGCCAGTCCTGGAGTTACATGGGAAACAGAAGCAACAAAAGAGAACCAACACGTTCTTTGAATTCTGTAATGCTGAAAGAGGGATCTTGGTCTGTACGGACGTCGCCGCTAGAGGGTTGGATATCCCAGCTGTGGATTGGATCATCCAATTCGACCCACCTGATGATCCAAGAGATTATATTCACAGAGTCGGTAGAACCGCTAGAGGTACAAAGGGGAAGGGTAAGTCGTTAATGTTCTTGATCCCCAACGAACTGGGCTTCCTGCGTTACTTGAAAGCTGCAAAAGTGCCATTGAACGAATATGAATTCCCAACGAATAAGATTGCCAACGTACAATCCCAATTGGAAAAATTGATTAAATCAAATTACTACTTGCATCAAATTGCTAAGGATGGGTACAGATCGTATTTGCAAGCGTACGCTTCCCATTCTTTGAAAACGGTGTACCAAATTGATAAATTGGATTTAACAAAAGTGGCCAAGTCCTACGGTTTCCCAATCCCACCAAAAGTTAATATTACGATTGGAGCCAGTGGGAAAACCCCTTCATATAACAAGAAGCGCAAGATAAGAAATTGAATCGAATGACGGGCCGCTTGGCTCCATTAGATTTGCTCTTTGTATATTATGTAATGTATGTTTGCCCATACAATTCAATCTCATCGATACATTAAGACGCTCTATATAATAGTGAAAAAAATATTATCGATGTGAAAAGTTTTATCGTGACTCCAATTCCGGCAAGATAAGTTTCATCTCTTGCAATTGATTGATCAGAGTCGAAGCAAGTATGTCAGCAATCTCCTTTGATAAGAGCAAAAGCTCTTCGGAAGCTTTGAAGATAGCTAATAATTTGAAAATTGCTTTAGCGATTGAGTATGGTACTAAAGACTTGAAATTGAGCATTGATGAAGATTCAAAGACAGTCCAATTCAACGTCCCATCGAAATCTTTCACCTTATTTGATTCCAATGCTATCCTACGTTATTGTATGAATGATTTCAAAGCAAGCATCGATGATTCAAACACATTGAGCAAGTTTTTACAATCTGAACGTACAGATGATCAAGCTTCCACAGTTGCAAAAATCTTGAGTAAGCACTTGAATGGGTGGAAGGAGCCTGTATCAGCTGAGGTCTTGATTCTATTTGCTGATTCGTATGCTTTGGATTCCAAATTGGTCACTGAGAAATTGTTAAGCACCGATGTTCCTGCTCAAGTTACTAAAGCTTTAAACGTTGTGAAAAAATTAGTACCAAGATCTTCCAGTGAATTTAAAAACACAGGTAATGTAAACATCAAGGATGGTCTGTCTGTGAAACCAAATGAGAAGGAGATCTTACCAAAGGATAATGAAAGAAACGTCTTGATTACTTCTGCTTTACCTTACGTTAATAACGTTCCTCATTTAGGTAACATTGTTGGGAGTGTCTTATCTGCTGATATTTTTGCTCGTTACTGTAAGACTAGAAATTACAACACTTTGTTTGTTTGTGGTACTGATGAATATGGTACTGCCACTGAGACCAAGGCTTTGGAAGAGAAAGTCACGCCTCGTCAACTTTGTGATAAGTATCATGCTATCCATGCTGATGTCTACAAATGGTTCCAAATTGATTTCGATTATTTTGGTAGGACTACCACCGAGCAACAAACAGAGATTGCTCAGGATATCTTCTTGAAATTGAACGAAAATGGGTTCTTAGAAGAGCAATCAATGAGACAATTGTACTGTCCTGTTCACAACTCCTACCTGGCAGATCGTTACGTGGAAGGTGAATGTCCTAAGTGTCATTACGATGATGCAAGAGGTGATCAGTGTGATAAGTGTGGTTCCTTATTAGATCCATTTGAATTGATCAACCCACGTTGTAAACTGGATAACGCATCTCCAATTCCTAAATTCACGGACCATATCTTCTTAAGATTGGATGAATTGCAAAAACCTATTGATGAATGGGTGCAAAAGGCATCTGTAGAAGGTGGATGGTCTAAAAACTCGAAAACTATCACTAACTCATGGTTGAAAGATGGTCTGAAACCAAGATCTATCACCAGAGATTTAGTCTGGGGTACACCGGTGCCGCTAGAAAAATTCAAAGAAAAAGTTTTATACGTGTGGTTTGATGCTACTATTGGTTACGTTTCCATCACTGCTAACTACACACCAAGCTGGAAGAAATGGTGGAAGAATCCGGAAAATGTTAAACTATATCAATTCATGGGAAAAGATAACGTGCCTTTCCACACTGTGGTTTTCCCAGGCTCTCAATTAGGGACAAAGGAAGACTGGACTATGTTGCATCACATCAACACAACAGAATATTTGCAGTATGAAGGTGGTAAGTTCTCTAAGAGTAGAGGTGTTGGTGTCTTCGGTAACAATGCCCAAGAATCAGGTGTATCTGCAAGTGTTTGGAGATACTACTTGGCTTCTGTAAGACCAGAATCAAGTGACTCACACTTTTCTTGGGACGATTTTGTTGCTAGAAACAACAGTGAATTGCTGGCTAACTTAGGTAACTTTGTGAACAGATTAGTAAAATTCGTGAACGCTAAGTACAATGGTGTTATTCCAAAATATAATCCAGAGATGATCGCTAACTATAACGAAGTAGCAAATGATATTAAGAGCATCTTGGCTAGTTACATAGAGGAGATGGAACAAGCCCATGAAAGACGTGGTTTGGAAATTGCTATGTCCTTAAGTGCCCGTGGTAACCAGTTCTTACAAGAAAATAAACTAGACAACACTTTGTTCTCAGAAAACCCTGAAAGAGCAGACGCTGTCGTTGGTGTTGGTTTGAACATTGTGTACGCTGTGGCTTCATTGATTGGGCCGTTCATGCCTGAAGTGAGCAGCAAGATTTATAAGATGCTAAATGCTCATCCATTGAAAATTGATGAAGAATTCCATTTGGCTTTACTTGGCGACCATCATATAAACAAAGCAGAATACTTATTCCAAAGAATTGATGAAGCGCAAATTGAAGTCTGGAGAAACAAGTACGGGGGTAAACAACAAAGCTAAGGTAAAGGTAAACAATGCGACGTGACGAAGAGTTCCATTTTATTTTGAACTCAACGCTTAAAACTTAGATGAAATTGATGCCTGCCAATTGTATGTACTGTATATTTATCTAATGTTACCTAATACACAGCCCATAACGCCATTGAAAATTAATACGTGGTCGCCAGTTTTCAATTGATCTTTTGTGATACTGCCTTCTACTATGAGGCCTTGTACTAATAGATAGTATCTCATTATACCACATAAGCACCCTGTAGTGAGCCTTGGAGTGACCCACATTTCTCTGTCATTAAGCAACTTCTTAACCGCGATGTTTGTAATGCTACCTTCTACAATATTATTATCTTCATCGTACATTATAATTTCTGCCTTAGTGACTGTTGCTGCATGCTCATGTCTATAACTGTTGGCTAGTGCTTTTAGTCTTTCCCTACTTTGATCGTATATGAGCCTGTTAGTGGTCTTGAAAGTTGAAAAGGGCGTACTAAAATCAGAGGGCGCGGTGTCAACGAATACATCCCATGTATTAGTGGTATTTGTCTTGAATCCACTCAAAATATTATCAACGAAATAAACGGAAGGGTTTAGTGACAGACCAGTATCAATTCTAGGTAATATGTGGAGTTCGATTTTCAAATCCCCCACGGAATTGATCAACATCCTAACTTTGAAGCAATCTTTGCTTCTTAAAACCGCTTGGAATTTCTGTTCTGTTGACCAGGTATTATCAAACTCTTTAGTTATTTCAATCACCAATTGATTCAACAATTCTTGATATGTAAACCTCTTCTTCATCTCAAAATACTGCAAAGCCAAGTTAATTCTTTCAAGATGTGCTCTTAAAAATAAAAGCCTGGCTTCAATCAACTCATGTATTCCGATAATTTGCCTTGAGATTAGCTCATAACCTCTATCAAAGAGTTCCATACCGGGGCCTCCCTTGTCAGAAGCATGCGTTAGATGTCTTCTCAATTGATTTAACCCATTAGAGTTTCCCAAACCCTGGTCTGGTATACTATAACCTTGTATCTCTCCATCAATCGGCAGAAGTGAATCACTTACTTGACTTATTATGACTTTCCCTTCAGCACCTGGACTTGTACTGGAATATCCAGTAAAATGTGGGTCATATCTTAAAGTGGATAGAATCCTCCAATTTGGTTCGAACATTGGAAGTATATGAGTTTCCTTATATCTAAGTTGAGAGACCAAACTATGAAAGTGAGTTGTCGACCAATTGTGACTATAGTGCTACGGTGAAAGGGTTTTGCTTGTGGCAAACAGTAAATGGGTTTAAATGATTTAGTAACATTAATTCATAACTACGCTAAACGTTATATGGAAATGAGCTTATATGATAAATTCTAACTCTTCGACCCTTGCTGCTTCTATAGCATTTGTTGGATAATATGCTGGCAATGCATCTGTATCTTGGATGTAAACTTTGTTATACAGTTTCCAAAAGGCTCTCCTTACATTTTTAGCTGAATGGAAAAGACCTGCCCAGATATACGCCATTAATATACCGGGTCCTATAGTGAATGAAAGAGTCTGTATCCCTTCCAGAATACGGACAATGACGTGCGGGGATTGTTCGAATATATTTGGCATCAGTAAGTTTAAGAGATGGATAAATACGTCTTCATTACCAGAGCCCTGGCAATTTAATGCAATATGTTTGATGACTGTAGCAGCAGTTTGACGATGCACCAGGTCTCTATCGATGAGGGCATCTTCTAAGAGTGGTGCTACTAAATACACATAATCTTGAGATAGAGGGCCAATGTATTCAAACATAAAAGTCATTGCCTTCAGTATACCGTTTTGAACATTTGTTTCTGGGGTCTTATATTCGTTCATCAATGCAGGGATAACTGAATATGGTCCACATGTCTTAGCGACGATTCCAATTGCCACAGCAGTGCTAACACGCAGTTGACGTTCTTGAACTTTCAAATTATTCAATAAAAGTACTAGAATGTCTTGCGGCCCTATTGCTTTAGCAATGTGGCCAAATGTGTCGTTCACAGCTCGTAAAATAGTCTTTCTGGGAGCCCTCAGCATTTCTAACAAGCCAAAGCAGATTCTCATCCATTCCTTTGGATGCGCATAGCTTGCTCCCTTTAAAGCAATTACGCCGATTAAGTTGATGTTGCTGATTTGAACTTTTGGATGCTTATTTCGTAAGATGGGAGTTAAAGACGGTACTAGTTGATTTATTGGAGGTTGTACTATTTCAAAATCCATAACTTCTAGTATACTGGAGATAACACAAAGTATGGATCCCAGAACTTCGGGATAAGCTTCACCCAAACTCTCATAGAGAATAATGCTTAGTTTATTCAACATATCAATCTCGTCACATTTCTTCAGTACGGGGACAATAGCATTACAAAGGTCCGCAGAATATTGCCTAAATTTTGGGTCTTTATTCTTTAACGTCTCAAAGGCGGCACTCAGCAATGGCGCTAGAAAAGGTTGCATTCTCGTACCTAAAGAGTTGGATACTGTTCCAATAGTTTCAAAAATAATAGTATCGTCAGCGTTACCACTCTGGTCCTGGAATGCAATTAATAACCCATCGAGTAACTGAATCTCTAGTCGTTCATCTAAATCACTTGTACCTAAATCTTTGACAGTCCGATTTATGGCATGCAAGGACATGATCCTAAAAGGTTCAGCTTCATCCTTTAATGGCCTCAATAACTGCTCGATCATAAATGCACAGCCCAATTTTTGAGCTAATGCCACAGTAGTATAAACAATCATTTTGTTCAATTGTTTATCCAAGGCATATCTTCGTATCCAAAAATTTTGGAAAAAACCTACGGCTATTTCATCCTTCAGATAATCAGAAGTGACACTTTCCACTTGGCAGCATTTTTGTAAGGCTATCAATATAGTTTTCTTCATTTCATCGTCCGGTGAGTTGAATTCTCTTTTCACTATTTTCATGACTTCTGTGGTATAGTATCCAGAATATTCTGTATCCATTAAAGGTATAATCGAGCTCAGACATCTCAAGAAGGAGGATAGGATTTTGCCTCTATGAGTCCGGATACCTCTCCATAAAGGCTCCAAGATAATGTCAAAGGCATCAATGCCATATGGGTAAGAATTCTCAGAAAGGATAGCCAAAGTCGTGGCAGTAATTATTTTCACCTGTGGATGTTCATCTGTCAACCCTCTAGAAATATATGTGACCAACTCTTCTAAATACTGTAAAGTTGTCGCACCATACATGATCCCCAATTGTTGTACAATCTTGACACCTGAGTGTCGAGTCCTCCATGATTTTCTAGAGTTACAAACAGCATTCAAGAACGGGAGCGAAGATTTAAGCCCTAATGCGTTGGATGATACAGCCATAATCCTGGTTGTGATGTTTCTGATCGAGTCGTCTTCGTCATCGAGATCTGTTCTTATTGTAGTTAAGATAGTGGGCATACCAACCGCAGAGGCTAGGTTGGAAATGACATTAGTACCCGTTGCTCTCACCACGGAATCCTCGTCTACAAGTAAAGGTCCGGTAACGGTCAGTATATCTTTAGTGAAAGGTTTTGTCCTGTCACCTAACTTAAACATAATTCTATCAATGACCTTCATCATCAAGTGTCGTTCTTGGTCTTCCAAATTCGGATCTAAAATGACAGGTAAAATCGTTTTGAACATCAGTTTGGGATCAAAATCTGCACATTTGCTGGTCAATTGCTTTAAAGCATGTCGCCTCTTTAAAGTGTTTCCATTCTTAACCTTCAATAACATCATGGCAAAAGATCTCTCTTGTTTCTCGGTAGCGGATAAGTCCTCTAAGGGTCTGGAGTCCAACACTTTCATAAAATACGTTTTATCTGAGAGTTTAAAATATTGCAAATCTTGTAAACCAGGTATATCCTCCACCAAGGACTGGTCAAGGATATCCTTCTCCATGGATTTAGATTCCTCCAGAGGGACATAACTCTGCACATCCCATCTTGACTTATTAGGCCTTGTCGTGTCCTGTTCGCGGGGCCGCTTCTTAGAAACGACCTCTAACCCTTTCTTGTGGTATGCAGTGGTATGATTTTTACGGTTGACACTTTGTTGCAATATTCTCTGTTGTAAAACATCCAAGTTTTCATCTTCGTCCTGGGCACGCCCATCGCCAATAATACTTTCTCTCACAGCGTCAGGCACAGAATAAGTACCACCGATCTGATGTTTGCCATTCGGTTCAGTCATGCTCTAGTCCGCAATGACAATAGCATCAGTACAGAGACCTCACTTATCTATTGTTAAGCGATGTGGTATGGCATTCACGAAAGTAATCGCATTATTCAATAATTTTTCACTATTACTATTACACTATACAAAGGCAAGACTACTAAGACACTAGTCAGTTCGATTGAGTTGCTGAGAATACGAGGTTAGTAGAGGCAGTGGCTAGTGAGGGGATGTGGTGCTGTAAGCAAGTTTTCTTACTGGCGTTAGGAGTCTTCTGCGTGGCCATACAGGCCTCTGAAGATCAGCAAACAGCAGTTGTAAACGCTACATTACAAGAAGAAGTGCAGCCAGCGATAATAAGTACTGGCGGGCCCATCTACTATCCTTATGAGGAGAAATTGCTTTTAAAACCATTACCGAATAACCATTTGTTGGCTTCGTTTTATTTCAATATGTTATCCAATAAATTCCAACCGGACAAGACTGATGCGGATCCCGATCAATTTAGCCACTTCACGGTGTTTCCCAAACCCATAGAGCTTTTACTTCAACGTACTGCTACGAAAAATCTTCATTTGAGGTTCACAAGAGGTTGGTGGGATTCTCAATCGTGGGGGGGCCTCCCCCATGCTGGGAAAAGATCTGGTGGTAGTGGTGTAGAGCTTTGGGCTGTGATAGAGGCTCCGGATGAGAAGGCAGCGTTTAAGAAGTGGAAATCGTTGGCTAACTCTCTAAGTGGATTATTTTGTGCATCGATTAATTTCATTGATAGTTCAAAGACTACGTATCCGTTGAATTCCTTCGATTCCACAAATGGAGACGCTACATCTAACTTACCTGTTTTCAATGAAGAGAATAATCTGTATTTGTTAAGAGCTGCATTGGCAAACGAGCCTGTTTGCACTGAAAACTTGACACCTTTAGTGAAACTGTTACCTACAAAGGGGAAGTCGGGTATCTCTTCGTATTTGGACGGCCACAAAGTCTTTGACTCTCTTTGGCACAGTTTGGCTATTGATGTCAGCACAAAATGTGACTTGGAAGAAGGCTGCCATTACGATATGGATGTCTTTGTAGATATGGCCATTCATACGCCTAGCGTCTTGGATAGGATTAAAAGGCCTATCCCCAAGCCTGCTCCCTTGGATGAGCTACGTTGTGATCAATCAAAGCCACATGATTCGTTTTTATGTTTCCCATCGCCACAATCCACTGAGACTAAATTCTTGCTGTCAGAAATTTTCGGTAAGACTATTGTTGGTTCAAACACATTCACTGCAAAGCCACCTACCGTCTGTGCTGAAATTACTGATGATTGGTCTGCGCTCGTTAAAGTCAATGGTGATTTATATTCCACTGGAGATCATTGCTTCGAAATTAATGACAACAGTAAAGAGTACGATTTTGCACTTGAATCTGGAAATACTGCCAGTGTGGTAAAATCGGATTCCGTTCCACTGTTTGTTAGTAGATCGTTGACTGGACATGGGCAAGACAGAGGTGGGATCCGTACCGTCTTTAAGAACCCGGGACAGATGCCATTGAACGTGACATATTTTGAGTCTTTGCCCTGGTTTATGAAAGTTTATATCTCATCATTAAGATTTGAAGACGCTGGTAACAACAACAACAACAATAAGCGTGATGGGATTGTGAAGTCCATTCATTACATACCTAGCATTGATAGAGAGAGACCCACTCATTTGGAAATGTTGCTTACCATCCCCGCTAACTCAACGTACACCATGCATTATGACTTTGATAAAACATTGCTACATTTTGCTGAGTATCCTCCCGATGCCAACCACGGGTTTGAGATCGAATCTGCCATTATCACTATCTCTTCACCTGTGAGTTATGAGATCAGAACGTCCACATTATTATTATACCTATCCACGCCTGATTTCAGTATGCCTTACAACGTCATTATAATCACATCGACTGTGATGGGTCTCATATTTGGGGTGATGTTTAATCTACTCGTGAAACGGTTGGTGACTGTCGAAGAGGCTGAACAAATCCTGGCTACATCTGGTATAAAATACAAGTTACATGCATTGAGGGAACGGGTTATCTCACGGTTCAGAAGGACCACTAAGAGCTAACCTTCCCACCAATGTTTGTACATAAATACTATATATATATATATATATATATGGTCGCCCGCAAAAGAATGAAATGCGTATTAGTTAGAATGGATCTTCATACGGATCATCCTCATCGTAGTCGTCATCCTTTTCATATTGGTACACAATGGCACCACTTGAACTAAAGGATTGTTGCGCTTCTAAATATGGTAAATCAACTTGTTCCTTAGCATGTCTCTGCTTGCTCGAAGTTGTGAGGTTGAACGTAGTCAAGCCCTCCAGGGCCTCGTTAGCATCAGTATCCTCGGCACTTGACCTGTTGAGGACAGGTTCATACACGTGTGTTTGTGTATCCATGTCGAATTCATACGTGAGAGACCTGCCTGATTTCCTTACATTAGTGAAAATGACTTGAAACTTTGCTGTGTTAAGACCTGTAGGTATAGAAAATGCGCTGAGTTGAGACTTCAACTCCTCCTCGCTATCAATGTGTTTAGGAACTCTTGTCTTGATCTCAATTATTGAATTGGCCATAAAATATAAAAGCTCTGACACTGGCGGATAATTCTCGAACCCTTTCACAGCAGGGAACTCAGGCATATCTCTGTGATAAGTGGTAAAAATAGTCACTGCGGGAGACGCCAGAGACGACAACAACTGTGTAACTTGATTTTTAGCAACATGGTTCATAGAGTCAATAATCAACAGGCTCTTCCTGCTGGACGAGACATGCGATGCAGGAAGGTATGATAGCACCGTAGCAGCCAATTTGGGTAACCCAACGGCATCGACATCGATGAAGTGGGTAGCAAATTTAGGTTTATTCACCGTCTCAAAGGAAACGTAGATGACGTCGACATTCTCCCTCAAATGGTATACCAATTCCCTCTCCACATGTTTTCCAACTTGGTCAATAGAATCGAAGCATACAATCAGCGACGAGGGCTCAGTGAGGTTGAGAACCCTTTTCAAAAGGATCGATGGGTTATGAGTAGAACTGGCCATATTTACACAAGACACGCACAAAAAAAGACACAGATACAAAGCCCTACTACTAGATCAATCCACCAGCACGATTGCACCACTCTCTCCACGATACTCGACCAATACAACCGACAACAAGCACACCGATGGGAGGCACAAGAGACCATTGCTCATCGCTGAAACCAGATTTTTCAATATTTCAGCCCTAGCGAGGGCTTATCTTGTCAATTATTCAGTCTAAAGATTAAGATACACAGGATATTACACTAGTTGCCAGTGTTTAAAGGGTTGTAGACTGTTGCTGCTGTACAGTTGTGTAGTTGGTATTGGTAGCGGTGTAAGTTTGGTGTTGAAATTTGAGTTCTAGGTATTGTTTTAGTGGTGGAAATGCCTACAATATACGGCCCGCAGCCTTTAAAGCCGTTGAACACTGAGACCAGACACGGGTTCCAAGAGCTTTATAAGGATGAAAAGTACCTTGAGAGCCTAGCAGAGGATTTTATCTTCTATTTTGACGATAAGAGGCACAATACGAATGGGAACCCCATCCCTCGAGAAGAGAAATTAGAGGATAAAGACAAGTACTATCAGCCTATATTAGATTGGAAGATCACTAAAGACAGGCAGAAGACCGTGAGTGCCGCACTGTTGCTGTGTTTGAACCTTGGGGTCGATCCACCGGACGTGGTAAAGACTACGCCGTGCGCTCGAATGGAGGCATGGGTCGATCCATTGAGCTTCCAGGATTCTAAGAAAGCGATTGAGCAAATCGGGAAGAATCTACAAAGCCAGTATGAGACTTTGTCGTTACGAACGCGGTATAAGCAGAGTTTAGACCCTTGCGTTGAGGATGTGAAAAGGTTCTGTAACTCTTTGAGAAGAACGGCTAAGGACGACCAGATCTTGTTCCACTATAACGGACATGGTGTCCCCAAACCTACGCAATCCGGTGAAATATGGGTTTTCAATAGAGGATATACACAGTATATCCCAGTTTCCTTATATGATTTACAAACATGGCTTGGAGCACCTTGTATATTTGTCTACGATTGTAACAGTGCCGGTAATATTGTCACCAACTTTCAGAAATTTGTTCAAAAAAGAATCAAGGACGACGAAGAAGGTAACCACGATATGGCTGCTCCTTCCCCGACTCTGGCCTATAAAGAATGTTTCCAATTGGCATCTTGTAGGTCTAATGAGATTTTACAAATGAGTCCCGAACTACCTGCTGATTTATTTACCTGTTGTCTCACCTGTCCTATTGAGATCAGTGTGCGAGTGATGCTAATGCAATCGCCGTTAAGGAATACCAAGTATAAGGTATTTTTCGAGAACTCGAACCCATCTGCAATGCATTCCAATTCGAAGAACTCTCGCCAAAAAAAAGTGCCTAGTATAACGATCCCGGGAACCTTATCCGACCGTAGAACCCCGTTAGGGGAACTAAACTGGATATTCACAGCTATCACAGACACAATAGCTTGGACTTCTTTGCCAAGACCATTGTTCAAAAAATTGTTTAGACATGATTTAATGATAGCTGCGTTATTTCGTAATTTTTTATTAGCGAAGAGAATTATGCCTTGGTATAATTGTAATCCAGTTTCTGATCCAGAGCTACCTGACAGTATTGCCACCCATCCAATGTGGAAATCATGGGATTTAGTCCTAGAAGAAGTCTTAGGTAGATTGGCAGAAAATTTAAAAAACGCACCATTAGAAACGGATTTGGAATCTCAAATGATCTTGCAACAGCAGGATTCTTTACAAAACCCTACATCGACGCAAAATGGTTCTGTGGATGCTAAACCTGGTAGTATGCAAAATTACTCGAGGTTTGCTGTCGCAAACCTAAGTAACATGTCCCTAGCAAATCATCCATCACTGCATAACAATGCGAACAAAAATGCTTCCGATACCCTAATGTTAAATTTGAAACATCCGGGGCAACAACAGTTTACTGGATTCTTTGAACAGAATTTGACTGCATTTGAATTGTGGCTAAAATATGTGTCCAATGTACGGAACCCACCAGAACAATTACCAATCGTTTTACAAGTATTATTATCGCAAGTGCATCGTATTCGAGCACTTGTGTTACTCTCTAGGTTTTTAGATCTAGGCCCCTGGGCTGTATACCTCTCCTTATCGGTTGGAATATTCCCTTATGTGCTTAAGTTGTTACAAAGTCCTGCTCCTGAACTAAAGCCTATATTAGTTTTCATCTGGGCTAGAATAATATCTGTTGATAGCAAGAATACCCAGGTCGAGTTGATTAAAGAAAAGGGATATATGTATTTTGTCAACGCTATTGTGCCAGACATGGGGCTAACATCGTCACCTGCAAGCAATTCCTCAAATGGGCCTCTAACAATCACAGCTACTCCAAAATACTATAAAGCTAAGTTACAATATTACAGCACGTCTACTTCTTATTCCTCGGGAGGATCAGTCCCGTACCGTTCTACTGAAACTACTGACGAGCAGAAATCAATGGCCGTATTTGTGCTCGCGTCTTTTGTTAGAGATTTTCCTTTAGGGCAATCGAATACATTCAGTGTTGAACTTGTGAATAAATTATGCCTTTACATTGAAAACTCAGAAGTTCCGCTTCTGCGACAATGGTGTATTAATCTATTGGGTTTATTATATGTCGGAAACCCTGTGCATAAATCTGTGTGCATAAATGTTGGAGCCCCAGATGTTTTAATAAGCTCGTTAAAAGACCCTGTACCTGAGGTTAGAACTGCTTCGTTATTTGCATTGACTTGTTTCCTATCTTCCCCTGATGATAGTGAAATAATATTGCGCTTGCAACAGGACTTGGAACAGGCTTATCAGCAGTTACAATCTCAACTTCAACAGATACTGACAGCATTACACCAAAAACAAAGTCAAAACCAAAACCAAAATCAAGGACAAGCTCAAGGTCAAGGTCAAAATCAACAACAAAATCAGCAAGGCCAGCAGCAGCATATGCATTTAGAAGAGCAACAGATAAGGATTGAACAGCGACTTGTGCATACACAAGT
Organism: Sungouiozyma intestinalis; assembly: GCA_003708845.3. Classification (NCBI taxonomy): domain Eukaryota; kingdom Fungi; phylum Ascomycota; class Saccharomycetes; order Saccharomycetales; family Saccharomycetaceae; genus Sungouiozyma; species Sungouiozyma intestinalis. The sequence continues at coordinate 12,094 of PPOJ03000050.1, read as the reverse complement.
TATGCAAAACCAATTAGAAGTTTTAGATATGAAGAAGTTGAAGTCCCAGGACATCTCAAATTTAGTGGCAGTCTTGCCTTTGGTTAACGATGGATCGCCGCTGGTGCGCAAAGAGATTATGGTACTCTTCTCTCGAATTGTCAATAATTATATCAACTTTTTTCTGATAGAAGCATTCAACGAGCTTCTTGAACATGTAGCTCAACTTGAAGGTGTCGATGCTGAAACATTAAAAGCTTCCGAAAAGCACTTAGTTGGGCATGGATCGATATTTGGAGCTGTATGGAAAATCATGTTAATTTATGCCGGTGATCCATACCTTGAAATTCGTTATATGGCTGAGAAACTAGTAGATTTTGTGTTTGAAAAGATGAGTACCCATAACAAATTGTCAGAACCATTTTTAAGAATGCTAAACCTGTCTAGCAAAGGAAGAAAGAGTACTCCTGGCCCCGACCTGAATTTCCAGCCACTGTCGAAACCTTATGAGAAGAATTCAAGCTCTAAGAAAAGAACTAATAAAACTGAAACTCAACAACCCAGGGAAAAGGATGGGAGTTCTACTGGGGTACTTGGCTCTTTGTTTAAGAATATTATATTGGGTGAATTCAATTCGGGACGTTCCAGATCCCCCTCTCCTTCAGATAAGGATCAAAATGAAAGAGTTTTTGGTTCCTCCTTATTCGGACAAGCCCATGGAAGTGCTACCTTGCCTCGAACACCAAGATTTGAGTCTCTAAAGGAAGGACTTCGGGTTCCTTTCAAAAGTGTATTTTTTGATTATTGCAGAGAGTATTTCCAAGAACCGCAAATGAAAAAGCCTGAGTCTGAAGAGCCTGGGAGTGTAGATTACAACCAGAGACTTTGGAGACAGGATAGAAATGAAAGAATTCTTGAGGAGACCCAACATCAGAAGACATTAGCATTATATGGGAATTGGTCAAATAAAATTGCCACCCTTGATATATCTACACAACCGAAGATGTTACAGTTTTCTCAATTTGAAGATCATTTAATAATAGCTGACGATAAAGATAACATTATTGTTTATGATTGGGACAAACAAAAGACGCTCTCGACATTCTCCAATGGAAATCCATTTGGAACAAAGATAACTAGTCTTCAATACATGAATGAAGATGATGTTCCATTGTTGATGACCGGATCATCAGATGGGATTGTTAAGGTTTACAAGGACCTTCATGTAAGCGACAATATACAACTTGTGACAGCCTGGAGAGGTTTGACAGAGATGTTGCTGACGCCACGGTCTAGTGGACTCATCACCAACTGGCAACAAACGAGGGGTACTCTTCTACTAACTGGAGACGTTAAGTTTATTAGACTTTGGGATGCACATACAGAAACTGTGAGTATGGATATTCCTGCTAAGACTTCATCTTTGATTACATCGTTGACTTCAGATCAACTTGAAGGAAACATCTTTGTTGCAGGTTTCACCGATGGAACACTTCGCGTGTATGATAGAAGAGTAGACTCTAGGGATGCAATGGTACGCCGCTTGCGTTCTAGTGGGAGCGGTCAACAAAATTGGATAACGAACGTTCATATGCAACGAGGAGGTTACAGAGAGTTAGCAAGTGGTTCATCCAATGGGGTTATTGAACTATGGGATATCAGGTCACAATTACCAGTAAAAAGTTTTGTTGATGAAGGCAGTGATCGCCACAATGGGCATAAAATATCATCTACTCTAACTACTATGCATGTACATGAGCATGCGCCTGTGATTGCATCCTCCTCACGACAAATAAAGCTATGGACAACCTCTGGTGACTTACTGTCGTGTTTCAAGAATATTCAAAACTCTATTGGTGCTGGCGTGGCAAACACATTGGCTGCTACAGGTATAGGATCTTACACCTCTAATTCAAATACTTATATCAATGCAATGGCTTTGCACCCTCATCGAATGATGCTCGCAGCCTCGAATTCCCATTGCACATCTGTTAATATATATAGGTGCACAGCAGAGAGATCTGAGGTTTGATAACAAATGTATTGTTTGTCTCATCCCCACGATAGCTGAAACAAAACAAGCTTGTAAGAGATTCTCTAACTCTATTCCCATGCTTTGGGGATTTGCTCGGTCTTCTTGAGGAAAGTCGCTCTACGGCATTTCTCTGTGCGTCAGTGCATATTTGTGTTTTTGAAATATTATTCATATAGAAATGACAAAAAATTATCATTGTCACTATCATTCACCATTACTATCAAATGAAAATATTAAGTTCGTATTTGTTGTAAGTTTCATAGGCTTATTAAATGGCATACAAGAGTCACCCCACGGCCAAACCTTTAAACCCCAATTCTCAACGGTTAAATGTGGAAGCTTTTTTAAAAAATCACTCTCCTACTAAAAATGGTAAAGAGGTTGGTAAACTGAAACGTGTGAGTAAATATGAGAGTAGTCCAGCGTTGCAAGAAACTCAAGATGTGACTTTTGTGTCAGGAAATCAATATGGACAACCGAATCTCTCCAGAGCCAACACTACTTCAATAATGCCAGATTATTACGCTCATTTGAAGAACAATAGCCCCAATACAACTTCAAATGTCATCAACAGTACAAGCAATCAGCCCAACAACTCTAGTAATTACTATAAGAATTCTGACAGCATGCTTCCACAGTACACAAGTGGTTTAAATTACTCTCATGGGCCTCAATTCTCCAAAGGGATGACATCGCATTTTGCCAATTATAGTATCAATAATCATCAGTATCATTCTCCTAACGGTGTTCATAGTTATGGCCAGCAATTTTCAAATTTCCCGTACTATGGTTTTAGGCAGGACTGTTTAGATGGTATCTTCAGCGGTGAAAGCTTTCCACCCTATTTTGATCCACGATCTGCTACTAATATGTCGCATAAGGAAAAGGTAAATAATTGGATAGAAAATGTTCCTGTTTTCGAAAGTGACGATAACACATGGAACACAGGATGTTTCTCCAATGATTATTCGTTAAGTTGGGAAGAGCAAGAGTTTGATTGTTACAGTAAATGCCTTGAGGTTGATCCTATATCTTTAGTGAGCTATGAAGAGTTGCTGTTCTTCCAGAGTAAAAAGATTGATAGCCTAGTGAGAAGACTTTACAATAATGAAGAGGGTTTTAATAACAATAAATATATGCCACCATCTCAAGACAAATCTGTTGAATGAGGGAATTGTATGTTAACAGTCCTATTGACTTCGTGCATTTTTATTAACTGATGAAAGGTTGGAATTTTATATAATACTAGTAAAATTAACAAAATTTTGACATTAGACGGGATCTACCCATCCATTCAATTCCAACTCCGAAGACATTGGTTGTATTACCATGCTTAAAGGAGAAACTACTTTCCTTGTCGTAAACACTTCTTGCTCCGTCTTGCTCGGCACCTGAGCTGAGAGTATTGGTTTATTTCCAAGTGTAATTGTCGATTGATTATCCTTGGACGTCAAAGATGCATTTATTTCTCGTGCGGGTGCCTTATTTACCTCCATGACTTCTAATTTGGATTCCTCATTAAAGTCTATCTTATAATCCAGCAATGGCTCGTTTTCATTCTGTAGTGATATGGGAGTATATTCATCGGGTAATTTCTTATAAAGCTTTTTTAACAGTGGGTCACTCCTATCGTATATTCCACTCTTAATGTTTTCCCATATTTTAGGGTTGCTTCTCTCTTCAGAACTCAATTGAGACCATAGTTTAGTGGCTCTTCTTTTCCTTATTTCTTTTAATTCCTGTGTCAGAGCGACCGAATGTGAACGCTCTAAGGAGCTTAGACACTGTTCAATATAAAGCTCTGAAGAATCTTGCAAATCTGAGGAGGATTCATAGCACTCATATGCCAATTCTTTCAGCATTTGTCTCATTGAAGTCTTTATCGTCTGTTTGAACTGGCAATTAAGTGAGTGCAGCGATTGTTCTGACGCCCTGATCTTCTCAGTTAAGAATTCAACTTCTGGATGAGATTCACCTTTCTTTCTCTTAATTGTCTTACATCTTTTATACTCGTTGTTTAAATTCTTTCTTTCACTGATAAATTCGAGTTCTTTCAAAGAGATGTATTCCAACTTATGGCTTAACGTCTTGAAAGAATTTGCCATTTTTTTTTCAAACAAGTAGTCCTGTGTTAGCATTTGATTTAACTCCTTTATAACAACCTTGCAGTCACCATCGTCACTTATGGTAGATTGGTTAGCCCAATAGTTGAGCTCCTTCAAAGATTTTTCTATAGCTTTTGAAGAAGCCAACTTTCGGTCCCCAACGGTATTCAGTTTTTTCCGAATGCCTGAGAGATTTGGATCTCTAAATTTGATACCATGATATTCATCAAGAAAAGGTAACGACATTGAGTTGGGTTTTGTTGCTTCCAACATTTGTTCAGGGATCCCTAGTTGTTTAGCTAAGTCGCAATCTTGTTTTTTAACCAATGGAGCCAAATTGGGAAAATCTAAGCTAGTAGACTCCTGGGGACAGTTGCCAGTAAGATACGTCTTGGCACTGACCGATGAAGTGTCGCCTTTCATTACTTCATGCTCTTCATCCAGTTTCAAAATACCAATATCTAAGCTTTCTTTAATATTTTGGCCCAAATCATTACCGAAATCAGAGTAATCCAGTTCTAGCATTTTGATGGGGTCGTGGCCCTCCGCTTCTTCGTTTTCTAATTCCTCGTTAAATGGGCTTACTTCAGTCTTTCCTGATAACTTCTCCAATGACAATTTGGCGACATTAGAATTAACCCATTCTTTCATTTTATTGTACAGTTTTTTCTCTTTGAATTTATTACGCTTTGAAGTATTATTATTATTATTCTCATCATCAAAGGCTGTAGAAGCTTCAGGTATTTCATTGAACTCTGGTAATGGAAAGGAATAATTAAATAATGTATCATGGTTTTTTTCACTCATTTGATACTTAAGGTTCTAATGCAATCTTTCTTTTCTGTGACTCTCGATATAAGTTATTTTTTTCCACTGAAGCAGGATTATACTTGAAGTGAACCGTAGCATTATGGGAAGCACTGCTTTTTGTCTATTTGTAATCCACGCGTAGTTAGCCCCATATGTGTGATTTGACGCACTGACGCTGAGTAAGATCCTGCAGAAACAAAAAAATAATTCATAAAATAAATTTATTAGGTACATTAATATAACTATATATGATTAGTCTAACACTATGGATGTGTTGTTGATAAAGGATCTATGATTACAATTACTTCATTAACTGCATGTCCGTTGACCTGATATTCTCTACTGTTCCTCTTTTTCTATTTTTCTTCTGGAATAAAATTATCGTTTTGGACATATAAGAACGTTTTAAATCTGGTAAGATGAGGAAGAAACATTAGCTCCTTCGCCGGTCCAATTTACATGAATATCCTCATCAGCAGGCATCGTCTTACTTGCGCATTCAGGCAGCACTCTGAAAGTGTGGGCTCCGAAGTAATCTCTCTGTGCTTGTAACAAATTAGCAGGTAAAGTTTCAGATCTGTACCCATCGTAGAATGCTAAGGCAGTGCAGAATGTTGGTGCAGGGATACCGTATTTACCAACAAGAGAGAAGATTTCTCTCCACCCTTCTTGAGCGTTATCGACTGCTTTGCTAAAGAAATCTGCCAATAGCAAGTTTTGTAAATCTGGATCTTCTTGGTAAGCCTTTGTGATCTCTCCCAAGAAGACAGATCTGATGATACAGCCACCTCTCCACATCAAAGCGATGGCAGGGTTATTTAGTTTCCAACAGAACTGAGTGGCAGCTTCACGGATAAGCATAAACCCTTGAGCGTACGACATAATCTTGGATGCGTATAGAGCTTGTTCTAAATCGTCAATAAACTTTTGTCTGTCCTTCACTGCATCAGCGGGGATCTTGGGTCCACTCAATTTCTTAGATGCTACTCTTCTTTCATCTTTCAAATTCGATAAGCAACGTGCAAATACAGATTCACCGATCAAACTCACAGGCATGTTTAAATCCAAAGCATTTACTGCGGTCCATTTCCCTGTACCCTTTTGTCCTGCGGCGTCATAAATCTTGTCAACTAAAAATTTACCATCGGTGTCTTTGAATTTCAAGATATCTGCTGTAATCTCGACCAAGAATGAGTCCAGAACACCTTTGTTCCAAGTTTGGAACACTTCGCTAATCTCGTCGTTAGTGAATTTTCCAATTCTTTTCATGATATCGTAGGCTTCACCGATCAATTGCATGTCACCGTATTCAATACCGTTATGGACCATCTTCACGTAATGACCTGAACCTGCAGGCCCGACCCAATCGCAACAAGGTTCGCCGTTGCTCTTTGCCGCTACATCTTGGAAGATTTTTTTCAAATGAGGCCATGCCTTCTCATCACCACCTGGCATTAATGAAGGGCCGTAACGAGCACCCTCGGCACCACCAGAGACCCCACAGCCGACAAAACTGATACCTTTTGAGGCCAAATACTCGTATCTTCTGTTAGAGTCTGGGAAATGCGAATTCCCACCATCGATGATAATGTCACCTTCATCCAAAAATGGTAGCAACTCTTCTATCAATTCGTCTACTGGAGAGCCAGCTCTGACCAACATCATAATCTTTCTTGGTCTTTTCAACAATGAGACAAACTCTTTGATGTCCTTTGCAGGTAACAAAGGTTTTCCTTCTCCCAAAGTGTCAACAAACTCCTGAGCGGTGGTACCGAATTTGTTGTAGCAAGCCACGGTATACCCGTGATCAGCAACGTTTAGGGCAAAATTAGCACCCATAACAGCTAAACCTATCATACCAAAATCAGCCATGGCTGTCATAATTTTCTATAATACGATTATCTTTATTGTAATGTCAAGTTAGAGGATGCACGGCAGTCTCTAAAGTTCTTGTTGTAGTCTTTGACTCTAACAGACAAGAAGTTTACACATAGACACAAGTGAAAGGGATATTGAACTTTCTAGATAATATCGCTTGCTTATATACGATTAGACAACCCATTTGAGTTCCATGAAGCATGTTCTCTAATAACCTGGCGGGATTAAAGAAACTCTTGAGAACCGCACTTCTCCGTGTTGTAACCACTTCCTATTTTATTTTGTCGAAAAGAACTTTATTAGCGAATAGCGCCTAGCCATAGAGACAAGCAAGAGTTATTTTATTTACATTACTGCTGGCATTAATATTTCAGTGTAAACGCAAAAGGTCCTTGCCTATAACGCGCCGCCTCATAACGGTGTTTTCTACGACAAAGTGAAGGGAGTAGAAAGCCCGAGGTCTCCCAGCTCCTTTGACAGGGGGTAATAGGAGCACAAGGACTTCTGATCTACCAAACACATGTACACATTGGCTGGCTCGAGAATGGGAGCGGTGATATTTGTGCTTCTGTAAGCGTGCGCCCTTGCCCCGCATTACGTTGTCTACGTTGCTTTTTTCCGGCCCAGTAAGAAAATGTGCACAGGGCCGGAAAAAGTCAGCGGAAGAGAGAGGGCAGGGAGGGACGGTGTTATACTTTGAGCGCTATTTGGATTTTGTGGCTCTTTGTTTTTCCTTGGCGGGGGTTTCCAGTCCCTGGTTAGGGTTCAATAGAGTACGGGGCGTGCTAAATAGGATGACAGCGAGGACGCGTATCAATTGTCACAGAACTGGGTTCAATGGCTATTTGCATGGCTGCTTGTGCGGTAACTTCTGAGTAAATGGGGGTTTTCTTGCCGCGTGTGCGCAACGGAGGTTCTATCCGCGGGGTTATGACTACCTGCCCATCATACCCCGTCTCGGGGCATGTGCAGGTGTTTCAAAAATTATGTACGTTGTACGTATCTGTGCATGAGAGTGTCGGCACATTTCAGTCCACGGGTTTAATGAGGTTGATACCACTTCGACGCTTTTGCCTTGTCGGCGATGCTGCAACGGACGGTGCAGGGCTGGTCTTGAAAGAGAGCGGCACAAAACCTGTTGACCCGTCTGTATGTGGAATATTGGGTAAAGCCGCCGGCAAATAGTCGTCCGATGCTGTAGTGGTGATTACAGACGGGATTATAGGCGCGGTGGTATCACTTGCACTGACAGTTGCTTGCTTAGTCCTGATCATTCCTTCCAGTTTTTCTCTTGTAACTGATTTTAGCCTGTCGTAAATCATGGGCGAGTATCTCTGGGCATCGAGCAGATCGGAGACACCCTGGGTCCGTAGCAAGTAGTGGTAAAACGGTATGTCCGTGTTATTATAGAATAGGTCACGTGTTAGGTTGTCACCTAGCCAGGCTAGATGGTCGGTAAGCTCTAACAAAATCATTAAATTGTACATCGGTATCTGTCCCCACCATGCATCGATCTGAGCACTGGATAACATGTAGAAGGATGACGAGGGAATCAGACTGTCATGCATTTCTAATAGGAAAAGTTTTATTAGGCCTATGACGTCGCTGATTAACAGCTGTGACCTCTTCTTTGCTAAAAAATAATGGATTGCAGTCTCGTTGTCTGTCTTGGGACTGTTGCTGAATTTTGATAATAGTTCTCTTTTAAAATTACTTGCTCTTATCAAGTCAATTGGGTGTTGCCAATTGAGGGCTACTATTTTCTGTTTGGGTTCAATTTCTCTTGTCCCGGTAAACAATGCCTTCACGCTTTGGTATATATCCTCGTTTAACTCTACAGCGCCAAACATAAAATATTGGGGTTGTACGTGGCTCGGACTAATAGACCACTTCCTCAATGGAACACAATTGGAACGGTTGAAAAATCCAATTTTCATACTGTTAGCAGCAATGCTTGATAAAGTGCTAATTTCAGGTTCATTCAAAGCGGCTGTATGTTCAGTTGGAGTTAACGATTTTGTATGCTCATGGAAGATTCGACTGCTTGAATTTAAAGTTGAAAGCAGTCTCCTTAAATGTGCTTCGTATTTGGTGCAACATGCCATGAATGTGGACTCCAATTGGACTTTCGAATATTCCAATCTTCCATATTTTTCTACAAGCCGTTCTTGCTCCGCATTCAACTGAGTTACTAGTTTATCTAAATCCTGCTGTTTATCACTGGCAGCAGCGCTCTCGTTACCACTAACTTTACGTATCCACGTAGTCAAAGAATTGCTAATATGCTTGTTGTTAGACCCATCGCTTAGATCGCCATACGTCTTCTTGGCCTCAGATGTTGCTGTACTTCTTTTGTTCAAAACATCGTTGTTCCAGAAATAGTAGTTTTCAGTACCAAATGCTAGTACATCGTCTCTATGTAACAGTAACGAAGTGCTTCTTGTTGCAGAGTATTCGTCTATGATCTTTAAATTCAAAAACTGCTGCCCTAAACGATCTAGATTAAACAATGATGTATCTAATCGATCAGCACATTGCTTCAGCTCACTAATTAACAATTTACCTTGAAATGACTCATTACCTAGATTTAAGGTCGGTATTAGGCTTTTAGTCACAGGCACTCTTGATTTCAGTCTGTCTACAAATGATATCAATTCATCGGGGTCTTTAAATATGAAGCATTCATCTAATTCATATGGGAACTGAACCATAGGGAAAATAGCTCGATGCTCTATTTTGTCAGTAGTAGGCTTTGTTGGCTCAATTTCTTCCTTCATTTCAATAGGCTGTCTCATTGATCTACTGTGAAGATTTAGTGATTCTATATTTTTGGCAATAGTTTGGCACTCTGCGTTACTCTCTTTTGTAGATTGTAAGTCCTTGATATATTGGCGATACTGTATATGTAATTCTTCACCGATATCCTTCAGGAAAGCACCATTTTGTTCAGCTAGTCGCTTCAATGGATCCACACAGCTTTTCTGTAAGTCATCCAATCCCACATTTTCACTAACTTGCAGTAATTCTCGCACTCTCTTGTTATTTGGCTTTAGATCCAGCAATGCTGTTAATTGCTGGATTAAAGGAGACCAGCACTTTTCAATAAACTGTTCATAGAATTCAATATCTGTCAAAACCAAACCACTGTGTGTTTTCGCTTCATTTAAAAAGATATCAATACCAGTGATGTAATCTTTAGACCAGTAGGCGTTCCGATAAGTAAACCTCACTTCGTTCATTATGCCCGCTGATGCTTGTTGTACTCCAACAGAATAATCACGGTTTGCCTTTGACCCAAGTATATTTGGTACGTTTTGGTGAAATTAATACATGATATTGTTATATAATGGACAATTACATGAAAAAAATGAAGTGTTTAGATCTGAATGTATTTGTTACTTTGGCGCAATTACATCACTAAGCTGTCGTGGTTGTTGTTTGTCTTGATACCAAACATTTCTAACATAGAACGAATGTAGGCACGGGCGTGATTGATCACTACTCTTACTAATCCAACAGTTCTCCTACGTAATTTGGGGACTTCACCTTCTCCCAAAATATCACCATCAGTTTTCTTCACTTCAGCGGTTGTGGGCAGCACATAGTCACCAGCAGATAACGAAACAAATAAAGAGAATGGTATAAACCAAACACAGATACCAAAAAAGGACGAAACCTCGGCAAAAGATGCTCTCCTTGGTGGGATATAATTAGGATCGCTAGCAAATTGAGGTGGGATTCTGCTATCGTTGAAATGCTTGAACCAAAAATAATGGTTTACTATCACACATAAACAGCTCGATAAGAAACTAGGGCTTGTTAGGGAAATGAATGGGAACTTTATCAAATTCCTCTGGTAGATGATATGCGAAATGATGCTGAAAATGGTCAATTTTATAGGGAATTTGTCCAATAGCAACAAGAGGACCAATAATGTGATAATTGCGTAAATAGCTTTATTTAAAAACCGTCTTGTGGGTTCAGTGTATTCTTCCACTAATTCACTTAGAAAATATAAACCAGAAGCCACTGACAGAGTTAGAAAAACAAATCCTAAAATGGAACCTATTACTGACAGTATTTGTAAAATCATTGTTGTTGCTAGACTACACAAGCGTTTTCGCCACCTTGTATATAGCGTACCTTGTATAGAAGCGTTTATAAAGGAAGCAACTCGATTACTATATTTTTTCGTGATTTCTTATAGTTCTGAAAAAAACAGATCCTTTAGCGAGCTCTGCCACTTAACCGTATTAACACCAAATACATTCGTGACATGATGGTTCTGCCGAGGTTCGTAGTATGTCTTACATTTAAACCATCTATTTTTTAACCTTTATGCTTATGCAACATCTAGTTCCCGATTGAATGTATGTGAGTATATAATCAAACTTTACCTGACTGCTTTTTCCTTCGTAGTGTTAAAAAACAGGTACCTTACAGTGTTCTTGGGTAGACGTACATGTTCATGGTAGAGTCGGGTTGTCTTGAGTTTTTCCTAATTATAAACCCCTCTGAAGAGGTCATCCTAGCTTTCTCAACAGTTAGCTTGTTGCTTTCTGCGTTAGAAATGGCATGGCAATAGAGGTGTGATACTTATCTTAGACACAAGCAACGTGCTACACCGACATATTTTTGAATTAAGATCTTCTCCCAATGAATTACGTAGCAAGCAGTTTAAGAGGCGCAACAGAATCATCGCTTCTCATCAGCAGAATGAAGATAATATTACAAAATCTGGCACTTTCTTAAGGCCATTACTAGGAAATTCCCAACCTCTCCGTACTATTTACTTTTAAGGCATACTGGAACGCAACTTGGGCTAACTGCCGTGCTGGTAGTGCTCTGTTTGCATTTTATATTATCACATGATTGATCCATTTCACTGTCATTTCTTCCTCACTCTATTACTCATGAAACTTATATGAGAATGAGTATTTAAATACTAATTTAGATAATTTACGCTTGCATTACACATGCCTACGTAATAGAGATCTTTTATGAGATGCACTATAAACGTCAACATTTTAATATGTATAGGTTAATTACAACAGCTTTTGTACCACAAATATAAATAATGCATGTGCAAAGTATTCAAAACATGCCTATCTATAGCTATATTGGTATAGGTGCTTAAATTGGGCAATCATTTCAATAGTATCCATAGTATCCTGACCACAAGTCAAAAAGACTTACCAATACCAAATCTAATATATGCATTATACCAAAAATCTGACGCCGTCAGCGACACAAAAACTTGTACAATAAAAGTATAAATAGTGGTTCA